>VWZU01016815.1:43290-268409 GCA_013397095.1 Sterrhoptilus dennistouni | reverse complement strand
CCGACGGTGGCCGGCGGCCAGGAGCGGCAGGAGGAGAGCCCGGCCCCCAGGCAGAGAGCCGCCTTCCAGGTGCGCCGCGATGGGCCGGGGCGAACCCTCGACCCTCACCGCCTCAGGAGCAGCGCGGTGCTCCCTGCCCTGCCCTGCCCCGGGCTGGCTCTGCCTCACCTAGAGCAGGAGTCACCAGCCTGTGAAAACCCACACGTGCGGATCAGAGCACAGCATAATGGTTTGGGTTGGAAAGGACCTTAAAGATCGTCCAGTTGCAACCACGGGCAGGGGTGTCACCCACTAGGCCGTGTTGCTCAGAGCCCCATTCAGTACGAGGGCAAATATTCCCTTCTGGGCAGCCTTTTTAAGTGTCTCACCCATCCTCAGGGAGCAGCAGTGAGGGAGCTGGGACTGGGTGTTCTTGGGGCGCTGGAGGATGCTCAGTGAACTCTTATCTCTGCAGTTCTTGGAGCAGAAGTATGGCTATTTCCACTGCAAAGACTGCAAAACCAGATGGGAGAGTGCTTACGTGTGGTGCATTTCTGGAAGCAACAAGGTAGTTAACAATAATTTATTTTCTCCTGAGACTTGTAAGAATGGCATAAAATCTCTGACAAATCAGATGTTTTGGCACAACTTTAGGTACAGAATGCCTTGAATAAGTCTCTATACTAACAGAACTTTCCTTTTTTTTTCAGGTGTACTTCAAGCAGCTCTGTCGCAAATGCCAAAAGAGCTTCAATCCCTACCGAGTGGAAGCCATCCAATGCCAGGTAAGTGAACTGTACTTCATTAAGACTGTTATCATGTGCACTATTACTATTGTTGAATTTGATATTGACTTTATCTGGAAGAAAACTTGATTTCAGCAAAATACTGGAAAATGTGTCTTGGTTTAGGCCTCCCTCCTCCCATGGATGGCTTACATAAACAGTTTTCATACAGCATGTAGCATACTTGCTATGTGTATGGTAGGGTTTTGTGCTTTTAGGTGAGAAAGCTCTTATACCTTAAGAGCTCTTATCAGCTGTATTAGCCCTGATGTGCTGTGTGATTAAGGAAAATCAAATGTTAGTCTAATATGAAGTGCATCTTCTTTGAACTACAACTACTAACATGGCTTTGTTTCTTAAGATCTGTTCCAAGACCCGTTGTTCTTGCCCTCAGAGGAAGAGACATATTGATCTGAAGAGACCTCATCGCCAAGAGCTCTGTGGCCGCTGCAGAGGCAAAAGGCTGTCCTGTGATAGCACTTACAGCTTCAAATACATTGTCTGATCCACGTGCCCTCTTCTGTTTTGTGCTTTGCACTTTGTCTATTGGAATGTTTTGACTTAAGGCTTTTGACCTGGCATTGGATAATGGATGAAGACTTCGGTATTATTGTAAAATACAGTAACTTAAAATATGTAATTTCACTATATGTATGCTGTAAATAAACTTCAATAAAAGTTTGCACTAGTTTGATACCCCTTTGTTTCCTCTTCCTTGGATGAAAGAGGAAAGTATATCTGTAAGAAAGCAACCTATTTGAGATAGGAGACTTCATTTTGAAGTCTTCAGGGAATGCTGTGATTCAAGCTACACAAGCACGTTTTTCCTTCAGTCACTCAAACTGAACTAGGATGGAAGATGCAAATGTTCTGGTGCATGAAGTCTGGTGTAAATGCAAATGTGTCTTCCCTCTGTCTCTGTCAAATGTATATATAAAAAACCACAGCTGCTTGGTAATCAAAGCAAAACTATGGCTGTAAAATAGGAGGGAAAAGGGTATAAGCTGCCTATGTTAGAAATGAGGAGGGGAAAAAACTTTTGAATGGCAGTATCTGTGACAGTGTAAAAAATACTCTTCAGGGGAAAAAGAAGTTGAGAGGCAGTGGAAGACCAGTGAGACCATTTTTGCTGTTGTAGTTTTCTATGCTGAGTTGCAAGGACTTTTTTTGTTAGGCTGTAGTTACTTTTGTCACTAATTTCTACAAATGGTTTCAGCATAAACCAGGAGACAAGTATCTGCTGATCATGGATACCATATGCATGCAACAGTACTGATTCAGACAAGAACACAATTTTCACAACAAGTATGTACTGGTGGTGTGACTATATATGACTTTTATACTTTAGTTAAATGGATGTACTAATCCAAATTTCAAAGTTACTTCACAAAAACGGTTAAGTGTATTTACATCGTGAATAAGTTACATAGTTGTCAGAATAAAAGTGTTTCAGATGTGCAACAGATTTACATGCATACATTTAACACTGGACAGCAGTTAAATGTAAGAAAAAACCATATCGTTATGACTTATATACATTACAAATAAAATAAGACATCTCTTTGAAGAAACTTAACATGAGAACTTGCATTTCACATTAATATTTTTACTTTTTATACTCAAAATTTATATTAAATAAAAATATGCATGCTTGACAGTTGAAAAGATTTGACTCTGTGATGGGACTTTCTCCTACAAAATGGCAAGTTAAATTAGATCAACCATCCTTTAATAGTATAAATATATTCATAAAAGCAAACCTCTAGTAAAAAGCATCCAAGGTCCTTAATTAAAAAAAAAAAATCTACCAAGACCTTTCATGATTCTTGGGGGGGCCTAAGAACAGACCTCTGTAATATGATCCAGTACCTTCAGAGACAGTAGCCTAGTAACATTAGGAAATGTACTTCATAGCAGCTCATTGTTTTCAGATACAGTAATCGTATTCAAATTACAGTGTACATTATAGTCTGTTTACAGTTTGTTTCATATACACAGGCTCTCAGCTTTTGACCAACAAATTTGTGAGATTCCGTGGCCAGCTTCATTCTGCCCATCTTTCACTCAACTAAATAAGAAAAAAAGAGGAAAAAAATGTACAAGGTTTGGGGTTTTTTTAACAAAAAATACTATTTTGTGAAGGAAACATTGCACTTTTGCCAACTGAAAATTAATTTGCTATAAAGGAAGTATTGTTCAGTGTAGTAGGCTTTGGTATGCAATGGAAGTCACTTCTTCAGTAGTGAGTTGCAGTTGCTCAGTGAAATGCTAACTGGGTTTTGTGCAACACAGAACAAAGGATGCTGTCCCAGGTTCTCTATGCTACCTCTGTCCGTACAGTATTGCTACGTGTTTGAAGTTCAGCCCATCGCTTTTTAGAGGAAGTCCTAAATGTAACAAGAGTGAGTACAGTTTGACCAAACCTTTGTAAGGCTGAGAAGACATCGAGCCACCTCACTCCCACAGGGCAGCATTCCCAGCTTGAAAGGGGCCCCAAGGGTCCTGTCAGAGACTTGTGCCGGAAACGCTGGAATCTGGAAGAAAAGTATTGATGACCCGGTAGCTCTGAGCTCTGCGGATCATGTCGCGGATCTCTATGTTCAGTTCCATCAGTTTGGTGCAGATTTCAGTCAGGCTCTGGTTGGAGCCCACCAGTGCATAGGTGCCCGTCTGACCCAGGGTTTGGTGGCGGAAGTAAATATTCAGTAGTGTCTGGACTTCATCATCAGAGCTGCTTCCAAAGATATCATTGGGCCACAAAATCCTGCAAGGAAACAGGAAAAGAACAGGCACTTAATTATGGGTTTATTAGTAGAGACAGAAGGTATGTGACAAAGATCTCTAAAAGAAGAATGGACTTGCACACACTTACAAGCCTAAAGCAACTCACTGTTTTACACCATTCATTACTCATACTCTGGTATCAGGCACTGAATACACATAAAAGTGTAATTTCCATTATCTAAAAATGCTTAAAAAAAATGCTTAAGAAAGCTCATTCAAATAGGTGTAAGTGAAACTGGGCTGAATGTTAGCTCATGCCAATGACATACACCTGTAAGGAATTAACTCAATAAAAAGATTCTTAAGAGCCTCACAGGACTTTTGATCTACAGAATGTAATGAAGCATCTTAATTGTTGCAAGCACATGTTCGATAGTTCTTGTGCACACCTCTCCAAACGTCAGTATCAATGCCCCCATGTACTTCATTGAAACAATTATTAATTATGCTGATCATGTGCATTTTGTTAGGAAGATAATAAATGCAGACTTTTCTACTAACATGGAAGTCTAATATGAACCATGTAGCAAAACTTGCCTGCATTCTCTTATTTGTCTGATGGCTTTAACAAGTTCATTGTTTTTCAAACACTCCAGCATGGACTGAATAGCTGCTTCAGTAGAGTTGAATGTGGGCTCAGATTCTGTTGTCAGAGGCTCAGCTGCAATTGCAGCAGTAGCATCCTTCAGATTTTTCTTCAGCTCACTCAGTTCTCTTGACATATTTAACAGCTGTTCCAAGGAGAAAAATGAGAGATGAGTATTTTCATTCTCCATTAAGCCCCTACATGGAGCATGTACTTCAAGTTTGTTCTTACTACTACATTGGATGTACACATTATGGAAAAGACCCCAATTTAATACAAGGACATTTCCTGACCTCTGTACAATATAGAGAAAAAGCAAACTACAGGTTTTTGGTTTTTTACCTTTGCACATCCTTTAATATTATGCTGTAGTTTTGGCTTGCTAAAATGCAGGAACATATCTAAACAAGTTTTATTTTTCATCCTTGCTACTTTCTTCAGATCATAGTGGAAGCGCTGAAGAAAACGTACTTTTCCTAGCAAGATGTTGATATTTATTTACTAAACACATGCAGCATTTGACATGATTAACAGATGGACAGGAATTGTATGACCCTTTCTTAGGCTGAAAAGTTAATATGGCACAAGATTCATAAATAATTAGTAAGTTAATAATTTCCAAGGATCTACTTTTTCATGCTCTGACATGCTAAAAATAACCACTGTTACATGAACTAACAATGGAATTTCCTTCAAGTAATACCTTATGGCTCCAACAAAATATGCAAATGTCATGGTGAAATAGCTATTCTTTGTACAATTGTTTCCCAGTTCCACAGGCTACATTATTTATAACAATTTAACAAAGTCATAACTGTGAAATACACTTACAGAAATCAACTACAAGAAACACAAAATATTTCTAAAAGGTAGACTGCTCTAGTAGTAGTAGATGCCTATTGTCTTGTCTTCTCTTAAAAGTGAACAGCCCAGTCATATTGGGAGCCAGCCTACACAACATAAAATTTATTGTATCCTTAAGATACAATAAATATTGAAACTCTTTTTACCCCAACAGCACATCTGATAAAACAATTTCTGTTTATAGGCCATCTCTAAACTACTAGAATGTGACGTGAAATACCTGTAATAGCTTCAAATTTTATTTTACAAGGCAGAGTACAACAACCTCTTTTCCTCAACAGTTTAAAATATATACATTTTTCTCCTTACCAGGAGAAAAATACACATGGAATGGTAAGTTAAATTTTCCTTAAATGATAATCATTCAGCTTAAAGTGATCACCTCAAAGATGTTTCAAAGTATTACATATTTAAGCAACTGCTGAAAATAAACTTGACTAACAGTACTGTTCTTGTGAAGTTTTTTTTTTTTTAATGAGATACATGGATTTATCTAAAAACAAAAAGCTGTTTGGGTCAAAAGTGAGGTTGTGCCATGTCAAAAAAAAATTAAAGAAAAAGGCTTATAAACATTACAGAATTAAAAATACAGGACATTAAGGTATTTAGTTGATTATGTATGACTGCAGATTAATAGTCAGGGTGAAATAGTGTGATCCTTGTTGTTAAGTCCATAGAAAGAAAAAATAAGAACATGAAAATAAAGGGGAATTTTTAGTATAGGACTTGGTAGTTTGTTACATACCTCTGGCATGGAACTCACTTCATGTACTTGTCCAATGAGTTTACAGTAGGACTGAAAAAGCAACAGCAGCTGGAAGTGCAGTTTATATAATCTCTGACAGAGTTCCAATTGCTAAGGAAAGATTTGTAAGAGAAGAAATAATTAATAAGTATTAGTGAGTTTAGATAATTTTGGTAACTAACAAAACACATTGACATAGTTTGTTCTCAAAAACATTATTTTACTGAAGTATGATCATATACTATTTCAGAAAATAAGTAATGATTTTTCTTCTGTAGCTAAGTCATATATGACATTGAAAACAAAATTATGACAGCTAGCTCTCACACAGCACATGTCAACATCAGTCTCAAAACATTCTGTTTTGGTTAGCTTCACTGTCTCCAGTTTGCAGCTGGAAACTGAGGCAGAATATGGGGAAAATTACTTTCCTGCGCAGAACGTGAAACTCCTGAATTTCAGATATGGTCGAAGACCTCTTCTAAGGGATGGAAATCTGAGAGACTAACTGTGAAATACTTGTTCAAGCTCCTGCCTGCTCCTCTGAGGAGAGAGAAACAGAGGTGATAAATATGTCTAGGAGCGAGAAGGAAGAAATGCCATCCCTGGAACTTAAAACACTGCCCATGGGTTTTCCACCATCTTAAAGAAACTACAACAGATGGATGGAGTTTAATCTGTAAGAGGGTATTTGGCTTCTATGAAGTATTCTCCCAGATTAAGTAGATATTGCTCTATGAATATTCACAGGTTTCTTCCAGTGTGAAGTGCAGCATGACATAGAAGATGTCAGACACATTGAAATAATGGGTGATGGGCATGGCTGCCAGAGAGGTTAGGTTAAATACGCTTATGTTTCCTGGTATTCTTGTGTCTAACAGGAGGGGAATCTCGTAGTTCCACAGCTGGAGGAACATTTAATCTTTGGCTAATTATATAAAAAGTGAAAATCTTGCAAGTGCAAGTCCTGACCTTGTACTGACTCTTTGGCAAGAAAGCCTTAGAGACTTCCAACTGTATTTGATTTGCCCACTGTGACAGACACTGTGACCAAGGGTGGGTTCAGTGGTATTTCCATCTGTTTGGAGGAACTAAAGCAGAGTTTCATGCCAAAATTGGCAGAAAAGAAGAAGCTATTCATGTTTGCTTCTTTAAAGCACTTCATACATACTTAGTTACCAGCATGCACTCAAATTCAGCTCTTTGCTGAATTTGGCACTGTGTGGAAATGTCAGCACAAACACTAATAGAAAATATATTATAAATGTTAATTTGACTGAAGAGTTTTGTTTACATAGAGTTCAACATTTAAGTGCCACATTTTTTATTAACAAGCCAAAATTAGAACCACAGTTTAGTGTTCCAGTTCCCCAGATTTCTGTTACCAGCCTCACAAGGCTGAGGAGCTAAGGTCAAAAGTGAGTTTCATCTTTGTTCATCAGAGTGAGGTGGACACCAACTACCCATCTGTGAACAGACTGCCAAGTGTACTGCCAAAATGAGGCAGAGCTAGTCTCCTTCTAAAATGGGTTCATGGAGGAAAGTGGGAGAAGGAGGATAGTGCCAAGCCAGCAGGTGTCAGCCTAGCAGGGTTTGGTCCTGCTGAAGGCCAGGCAGATGGGGCTGCTCACACCTCAGCACCACTACAGCAGCAGAGCTCAGCACTGTAAATTTGCCCAGTCTGAGCTCTGTGCCATTCTGGATCTGGTATCTCCATTGTTTTTGTTTAATGTGGTGGGCAGCACTGGAGTGCTCCTGCCCCAAAAGGAAAGGAGGGATTTCAGCAAGGAGGAATCCTTCAGCAAGTTTGCAGATGACACAGAAGGATGGGATGCCATCCAGAAGGACATGGACGAACTTGAGAAGTGGGCCCTTTGAGGACCTAATGAAGTTCAACAAGCCCAAGTGCAAGGGGCGGCACCTGTGCTGGGGCAATCCCAGACGTGAGCACAGACTGGGAAAGGAACTTATTGAGAGCAACCCTGTGGAGTTCTCATGGATGAAGAGCTGAACATGAGCCAGCAGTGTGTGCTCACAGCCCAGAAGACAAACCACATCCTGGGCAGCATCAGGAGCACCTCTCCTGTGAAGACAGGCTGAGAGGATTTAGCCTGGAGAAGAGAAGGCTCCAGGAAGATCTTATAATAACATTCCAGTACTTAAAGGGGCATATTAAAAACATGGAGAGCAACTTTTTGCAAAGGCAGATTGTGGTAGGACAAGGGGCAATAGCTTTAAACCAAAAGAGGAGATATTTAAATTAGATGTTAGGAAGAATTTCTTTATATGGAGGGCAGTGAGGCACTGGAACAGGCTGTCTAGAGAAGTTGTGGATGCCCTACCCCTGTAAGTGTTCAAGACCAGGCTGGATGAGATTTTCAGCAACCTAGTGTAGTGAAGGTGTCCCTGCCTACGGCAAGAGGATTGGAACTATATCATCTTTAAGGTGCCTTCCAACTCAAACTATTCTATGATCCCATCAGCCTGGATATGACAGCAAAGACCCACAAATGCAGAAAGGCCCAGCAGATCCGTGGTGGAGAGCAGATGTGCTAGGGCAGAACTGACTTGTGGACAGGGACAAAGCCTATCAGAACAAAGAGGCAGGGCATGAAGAACACTGCCAGTGAAATAAACCTGCCCAGGGGCCGTTCTCTGTAACCAAGGGCACAGATTTGCGGATGCAAGGCTAAGCATTCTCTTCCCAAAATAAAGTCTGACTGTTTAGATACAGCCTCCTGGAGATGTCTCTGGCTTCCGTCTTCTCTCAAACCATGCTCAGGGATATCAAGGGCTGGCTGGTGGCCCAGCCAGGGAAGGTGCTGACTGCTCACCCGAGTGAGTGCCAGCCCAGGGACATTTGCTTCCTCCCTGCTGTTCAGCTTGTGAGCAGGGACACAGCCTGAGGTTCCCCAGCAGGGATCAACTTCACTCTATTCAAATTTAGGAGACCTGGCAACACTACATTGCAGTTACATACACAAGTAATTGGAGCTGTCAGGGAGTTAATAATTAATTGAAAACAAGCATAACATAGTTTTTAAAAAGATCTCATGATAGCTTGGCATGTAACACAGGGTTTTCTTTAGTCCTTGGAGAACAATAATTCAGTTTCACCCTTCTGGCTGCTAACCTGAATGAAAACAAAGTAAGGTCAAACTAATGATTCTAGTTTGACTCAGTATTTACTTACTGTATCAAGCAACTCAATTTTTGTTCTTTCTGAGTAAGTATTAGAAACCAATAGTGGTGAAACTGTTCATCAACATATACACAAAACCCATTTGAAACGTAACTGCCGACTATTAATTGTAGTTTTTCACTAGGATAAACAGAAAACTATTAATTTTAAAATAACAAGAAATGTTTCTTGCCCCAGCATATTACATCCATTCAAAAGCTTGATTTATAAAAATGTATGTAAATGACCATTTGAAACAGCATATGAGTGTCAAAATATTGGCACAGTATTTTTTGATTTCACAAAACACACATTAGTAAATTATTTTAGTCACTGCATTTAGAACCATGTATTGTATAAGAAAATTATAATAAAAAAAGAAAACATGCTCAGAAGTAAAACAGTAGAACTGGGGTGTATTAGCCCATCCACAGATGGACAAAAAATATGAAAGAACTTCAACTTACTGCAAGAGATTCCATTTGCTACACAGCAAGCATGGCACAGGAGAAAAGGAAAGGAAAGAAAGTATAGTGTCAGTGTAATGCATGCAATAGGAAGCACAGCCCATCTGTAATAGCATAACTTGTCAGCAGTATTAGCAATGCTTGCCTCAACCTGATAATTGGTTGGAATATCACATTCAACATGCACAGCATTCTTAATAAAATCAAGCTTTTATTCTAATGGCAAATTCCAGTCTAAATATCCTGTTAGATCTTCAGATTTATTGGTTTAGATTTATCCCACCCAGTAGCTCAAGAACTTACAGTGAAATAGAGTTAGAAAACTCTTGAAATAATACTTTTATTTAAATTTGGTTTCTTTCTTAGTAAAAAGAGCTCATATTGCAAAGTACTAAAAAAATTAGGAAGGATTTTCAAGAGATGAACAAAACCAAACTTCACTATTTCTAAATATTTTCTTGTTTAAAAATACTTCTATTTTTTTGACTAACAGATATAATGAAATTGGCAGGCTAAGTTTTATGGCTGCTGGGCTTATAACTTGGCACATTAAAATGGAAACATTTTGCATATAACTTTCAAGTTATGACTATCATAAAGAAAAAAAAATGCATGGAAAATGCCAGTTTTGTTTAACTACATGGCAATGCCACATGTTGAGACAGCCTCGTATCCCTTCCTCTCACCAGTAATGATTCACTGGTTTATAATTCTGAAGCTATTAAAATGTCAGTGTAAGTCCTTTTGCAAAAATAATAAAAATTCTAATTGACTTACATTAGCATTTCAAAGATTAGGGGACTAAGTGCTCTCTTCAAAATGTAAGTGTTCCTCTTTTCTTTGCCAAGAGCTAACATTTGCACTCTGTGTTCACTTAATGCAGCTTTTCTTATTTTATAAATATTACAATCTCATTATATTTAACATGAAGAGAGTCATCATGTAAATGCTGTAAGTAACAAACACAACCACATCTGCCCAGTTATAGCCTGATGTCAGTGCATATGCACACGGTGTTAATAAGCATATGGAATTCTTATTAATATTATTTACCTTACCATGAATACAAAGGCAGAAAATAAAGAAATGTGAAATAATATTAACTTTGATGAGCCTAACAGAGTATTTCAGTCTGTTTTCTTTACATTGGCCTTACTATTAAAATATATATATATATATGAAAAGTGTTGCCCCAAACCCTGCACTACTTTTCTATAAAACCATGACAAACTAAGCTTTACGCTCTCGTGGTGCTTAATTTTTTTCCTTTAACATTGCTTGAAAAGTTTCTTCTTCTATTTAGTACTCTTTAAAAAACCCCTTTATATCTTGGCTTCCATGCAGTTCACATAAATGAAGCTTTATAAAGCTAAATTCAAGCTTAGAGGAAGACAAGAGCAGACAGATCACTGTGCTCCAATAAACTCACAGGTGTGCTGGCTTGTGTGTTTCAAATCTTGTTGTCTCTCTTAAGCTACTCTGAAGTTTAGCATGCCACCAAGTTTCACTTTGACTTTCAGAACTACTGGAATCCATATATAATTTCTAATTTGCCATGGAATTTACTTTAAAGAAGGGGGAAGAGGGAGGCGGAAGCAGCAAATAAGTGAATTCCATGGTCTTTTCTGCCAGAAAACACTGTCTCCTCTGTACTGCTTCCAAAACAAGGCAAATAAGGGCAAGCAAAAAAAAAGGGGTGAGGAAGGGATTTCACATTACATGAAAAACCCTTCTTCACTGGAAGAGAAGATACTGGATACAAAATTTCCCATAGCTACTGATGCTCAGCTCCATATTGCTCTCCAATATCATGATTGTAACTTCCTCTCTCTTTCAGCATAAAACGAAAGATTCCTTGGAAGATGAAAAGAGCTTAATTACTGGCTTCAGTCGATATTTCTTTTATTCCGCAGCAGCAAGGGTTGAGGTGGAATGATCATAGCCTTCACACTTTTCAATTTCTGGTTTAATTCTTAGAGTAAGGTAAGTGTTTTAGATTAGTTGATAGACACTACACAGTCAGTGGTTTTGACAGCTGACACTACCAAATGTTTAGAGTACTTGGATCATTTGCACAATTCTTTAAGCAGCCAGTAAATGGAGCATCTAAGAAGGACACACTCCCTAGCAGCAACACTTTGATTTAGTTTTTTATTCCTAGAATTACTGTTTTGTACTATTAGCAGACCAGGAAGACAGCAAGGCACTAATTTTTACATCTCAGATTTTCTTGCTTTTTTAAGGAATCATTTTTACATGATTTACTGAAAAGAGTTGACAGTTACATAATTACTTCAGTCTTCAGTCATATACTGGCACAAGAGAGTCCCAGCATAACAAAATAACCACTGCATGCAAGGGTTTATTAAATGCAAATGCATTTTATTAAGGTATTCTATTTGCCTTAACACGTAAGCAGGCAGAACCGTTTCCCATGATCTAGGAAGCTGAGTATATACACAGACTTGTATATACAGCAGAGATAGAGAGAACAGCACATGCTGTGCATTCTTAAATATCCACTGGACTTGAACGATAGTAGAAACTATTCTGTGCGGGGAAATCTACACACAGCTGTGTTCCTCCTTTAGAAAAGCTGCCTACCTGGGCCAATTTTACCTCATTGTTGAGCCATGGATCTGTCAAACAACAGTCAGATAATTGACTATTAAGAATTTCTAGCTTAACAGTGGTCTGACTGTGCCTTGAGCTTTACTGTCTCATCTCAGCTCCAGATGACTGTGGTCACAATGGGTACCCCCTCCAGCCTTATTGGTGGCCTAGAGTGATTGTACCTTTAGCCACAGGGAAACTCACAGCAGCAGGTATATTCTGATTTCTGGGGGTAATTTTTTATGGGGTGCAGCATGTTTTAAACATCCATGAACAGTCTGAGTTGGCAAAGTCCACACCCATTAGCTTGTGGTGAGAAGGTTTGAGAAAGGTGTATACTGACTGTATAGAGTAAACTAAATGTCTCATTGGGAAATTAATACTTATTTGAATTAGCAGCGTTAATTGACAAGAAAAAAAGGATCTTCCAAATACATTATTTCCAGAAGACCAAACAAAGAAACAAACCAACCTAGTCTTTGACTGGATTTAAAAAACTTCCTTTCTTAATAAGGCTGAAGAATGTACTGATAGCTGTACTCATCCAAGAATAACACCTGGACAGATAGCACAATGGCATGTGCAGTTATCTTTTGTCTATAAATTGACTCCTGTGTCATTCAGACTCCTTTGCTCAAAGTAGCATCAAAGCTTACAAATCACACACATCCAAATCATGTAATCTGTTGCAATAATAAGGCAGGGGAAAGATAATCTGGGACATGAAGCTTTTACCCGATTTCAGAAAAGTTGCTAGCTCAAGCAGCTGACCTAAACAACTTCTATTTGAAGCTTCTTTAATGTCAAAATAAGCAATTTTTGCCTTTGACAATTTTCAGTAACAGTAACAATAGGCAATAAATCATGTGCAATTATTTTGAAATAAGATCTGATTAGAGAAATTGTCCCAAATTAGTTACCAGCATCAGGAGGCATTTGTGATGCAACCACTCATGACAATGATGAATTTGTCTCACATCTGTCTCATCTGTAAAGGGGTCTGTTTTCCCCTCAAGCTTTTTACCAGGTGGGGAGTTCTAAGAATCTAACATTTCTGCCTTCTGTAGAGCAAGCTGTTGCTTTTTCTTCCTTACAATTAATTCTGAACCTTTTCCAGGAGTAGCCTGGTTTTGTGCTTGTCTGAACAATTTTTTTTAGGACAGAAGTTTTCAGCAGGATTTCAGGCCCTAGACTAAACCTCAATGAGTTTTAGAGTGTGGGCAGGTTCCCTTGTGACTATCACTGTAAGACAGATTTTTTTCCCCCTACAATTATTAGATTCTTTAGCCTTTCATGTTGAGGGAGAAGTGGAGAGGAAAGATAAGAAAACAAAACTTGCCAGTCTTGGAGTATTTCTTACTTGTCCCTTCCTAATTGCATTTCCTCAGTTTCCCTGGCTTCTTCCTCCCATTACACTTTCATTGAATAAACAGATTGTTCCTTTGGGAAAAGCTGCTTCAATTGAGATGAATGAGTAGGGGAAGAAAAGAAATATGCCTGCTCATCCTGTCAGCTTCCAAGGAATTTTGGCCTGAATGAATAATACTGGGGAGAAACCAGGGGCTCCTGAAGGAATGAGAAACCCTTCTTTTCAGTCTGATAAGGAATATAAATACCAGCCCCGGCTTCACAAAACACATATTTAATTCCGAAACAGAGAACACCTAGTGATAAAAACCCACACAGTTGGAACATGACATTTACTGACTTTTAGATGTGTTTAGGCCAGCTATATGAGCTCAGTTCACAGGTTATTCCTTCTCCTTAGAGTTATTTTTTTACTTTTTCAAAAAAGAAACAATACAGTTCATCAGCAAGATGTGTCATTCTCCCTCACATTCTATGCACTTCCAAAAGAAAGATGAAGAGGATAAATTGTCTTTCAGTCTTCAGACCGTATGTAACACTACAGTCTGAAGTCACTGTTCAGGGTGTTTGTACATCAGAGAGAATGGAATGCCCATGCACATCCCAGCAGTGCCATATACTCCACCTCCCTCCTACAGAAGAGGCAGTGGTATGTATTCCAGGTCTCATTTTTTAGACTTGAGAATAGCTCGTTTGTAACTTCCTTGCACACCATCACAATTACAGAAGAGACAGTATTTTATTTAAATGCCCTGCAAAGTGCCTAACTTTTGGTAGTGCCAGTGCTAGGTGGGGGAACATTGAGCAATTTTCCCACTGCCTGTGATTGCAGCCAGAGGATTTATTAGAAAATCAGATTTGCTAATAAGGTCAAGGAAGCCAAAATGCAGGGGTGGCATTTGGGATTCTTGGAAAATGGAATAAAAAAAAACAAAAATCAAGGGAGTTCAAAGACAAGAAGACAAATACATAGAGATGGGAAACAGAGGTTAAGATAAAGACAGAAGAAAATAAAGTGACTTGAAGGAGAAGACAGACAAACTGAAACCAACATAAGAATAAAAAAAGATATTTGAAAAAAATGGTTACAACAGGCAAATCTGTGTTCTGAATATGTCACAATTATCCTTTGTAAGTTAAAATACATGGGAAGAGGAAATGTCACTTCTTTCTACATGCTGTTTGCTTGCTTCCCAATTTTGGCTAATTCTGTCCAGTTCTCTCTTTTCACCATCCCTCCACTGTCTGTCTTCTAAAAGGAAAAAGTCCAACAAAATAACATTCCTTAACTCATTATACATCACCAAGATATAATCTGTTTCCTACACTTAGTATATCAAATAACAGTATTAACTGCTGATGGTACTGATATCTGAAAATATGATTCCTTAACTGGAATCAAGATATGTAAACAAACAAACAAATATACATGTATGCACAAAATTTTTGTTAAAAATTGATAAAAAGATATTTTGCCTTAGCTCAGAATACTTAGCTACAGCATAAATAGTTTTGCTGGCCATTTTACAGTCACTGTTTTGTAACTGCTGATCTAAGTGTATTTCAACCAGGCAATTTTTGCTGTTGGGCAGACGGAGACTGTAACAGCTGAAGATAAAATGGGAGTAACATGGAAGGAGAGTACAGCACGAATGATTTTCAGAGACACTGTGGAAAACTGCTGCTAAAACGTCTTTCTGAAAGGGAGAGCACAGAGTTAGGGTCAACTCTGTTTCTTTTCCATAGCAGGACAGCAGAAGTACCTCCTGTGAATACTTCCCATTTCCTGTGGCCAGGACTGAGGCAACAACAATAGCTCCAGGCCTGAAGTGTGAAAACTGGATTATGCCCAAGGCCAGCAGAGAATGAAGGAGGAGGTAGAGCAGGCTCTTGTGGTTTCAAGAACAAGATATATCACACGTATGTCACTTCATGGGAGAGAAATAATACTGGCCATTCATTACCTTCTCTTCAGAGTCCCCTGGCTGGCAGGTAATAACTCCATCTCGTGAGCCCCCAGCAAACGTTGCTTTGCAGTTTGCAAGCCACTGTTTTCAGAAAGAAATTAAAGAAAATAAAACTAAGATCTATGGTCTGATTCAAAGAAAGATAAGCAGCATTTTAGTTTCACAGCACATCATGTAAATAAAAATTTGGAATTGCATTTTTTGTTACCACAGACGATGGCAATTTGTTTTGACTGTAATTTAAAAAGTGTAGTCCTGGTTTCTATTAGTATTTCAATTGCATGAATTAAGAAAATCAATTAATGAATAAATAGGAGAGAGACCAGGGATATTAAAGGTATCATTGTTTCTAATATTAAGGGATACAATAGCTACTTTTTAGTTCTGGTTCATATGCCCAAGAAGAAACATTCAATGAATCCAGTATCTGAAACATGTTTTTCTACTGAATGTTAAGTTTAAACAGATCTGAGTGGATATGCAGTTTCCTGACACAGCCTAAGTATACAGACAAGACCAAGAGCATAGTTCAGCATACCGAGAGTGTTGCCTCTTTCCTGTTGTTGTACGTGTCCAGGTACTCCTGCAGCTCTAGAACACTGAACTTCAGCTTTTCAAGAAGGCCACAAGAGAGCAGCTGGAGAAATGAAATCAAAGGGTCTGTAAATGTCACTATAGAAGAATGCAAATATTGGTACAAAGTATAGGAAAGGGCATCCTGTTCCAATACTTGACACTCTTTCAGTGAATAAACTTTTCCTGATATCTAACTTGAACCTCCTCTGGCACAACGTGATACCATTCCCTCTTGTCCTGTTCCTGGTCACCAGGGAGAAAAGGCCACCTGCCACCCTGGCTACACCCTCCTTTCAGGCAGTTGTAGGGAGCAATAAAGTCTCCCCTGAGCCCCTTTTCTCTGGCCTAAACACCCCCAGCTCCCTTAGCCATTTCTCACAGGACTTGTGTTCTGGACTTTTCCCCAGCTCTTTGCTCTTCTTTGGACACGCTCCAGCCTCTCAATGTCCTCCTTGTAGTGAGGGGCCCAGAACTGAACACAGGATTGGAGGTGTGGCCTCACCAGTGTCCAGTACAGGGTTACAATCCCTGCCCTGGTCCTGCTGGCCACACTATTGGTGATCCAGGCCAAGATGCCACTGACCACCTTGGCCACCTGGGCAGACACTGGCTCATCTTCAGTCAGCATCATCCAGCTCACATCACAATGAAACTACTACACATATTACCATCTTTCATGCTGAACTACATAAAAAATAGCTGCTTCTTTTTCATTTGTGGAGCCAACTGGGTCCAATAGGCACCTGTTTCATATTGGGGTTTGGCACACAGGCTCAACACATTATAACTATTCTGTGAGTCTTTGATTTTATACTGCCCATCTGTCACTACTGACCTAACAAAGTAATACAGAAAATGAATGGAAATATGCCTCTGAATAGGAGATAAAAAAATATAACATAGGAGGAGAATTCCTTTTTTACATATCTGTTCAGGACTTGCTCAAAAGTGAAACAGCCAGTAAAAGAACACACTGCAATGAAGTACATGCCTTTTGAAAGGAATATACTCACTGTTTCTGCATCTACAAAGAGGGTGGGACATTCTGAACATGATGTTAACATTTGAGAAGACCTCACGAACTTGGAGCCTATTCCTCTCAAGTTGTCTCCCAAGTAACTAGCTGCATCACAGGTTAGGAAGCAGAATCTTTTCTGAATATTCTGAAATAGCAAAATACAGTTTATTACATTATTTACTCAAGTATGGGCTTCTTTCATTTGTAAACAAATGACATGGTTGTTTTTCTTTGCATAATCAAGTGCCAAAGAGACCATTTCCCTGTGGAGAACTGAATGTCTGCTCTAGGATACTGAATAAGGGTCATTATTCTGGAGACAGTGTACAGCTGGGCAGCTGTGAAACTAATTACAGAGTTCATCATAATCTACTGCTGAAATACATTCTTTCCTGTAAAGACGAATCAATCTTTATAAGCCTTTTAGCCACAAGCCTTTTTTCTTGTCTCTACAGGGTTAACAGAGTTGATCAGCACATTACTTTTTCTGCCTATTCCGGGCATTGTTTTGTTAATATTCCTGTCAACTGGCTAATCACATAATATAATGGACACACTTATGCCAAACAGCAGCACAGAAAAATCAGAAAAAACCTTTTGTTTTCCCCTGTGGGAAGAACCTTCTTACTAAAACTTTACTGCTGCTTGGGAAGATTCCAGAAACACTGCACTGCATCCAGGAATTATTCTCCTCAGCAGATTTTTTAATGTTTTGAGTCCTAAACCAGTCTAGTCTTCCAGAAACATTCTAGTGTTTTTCAGTGACTAATATATAAAGTGAAAAATGAATAAAAAGAATTAATTAAACTTGCATTAGCTGAAACAATGATCTTCATAAATACCATCAGTTTTAATCGCCCAAGTGTATCTAAGGTCTAGTGCTCAGCAGTTGAGAGCAACATGAGAGTATTTTTAAAAATAAATGTATGCAACATTTTTATATTATTCATTCCAAGTTACCAAAGGTATTTTCTCTGCAGAATGTAGGTTAGGACCTGTACCACAAGTATGCCTCATTGGAGAGAAGCATTTCCCAAATGCTAGTCTTGATGATAGACACAGAAGTAGCCTGTTACTCTTCCTGCACTGGTGCATGGAAGTTAAGTACCTAAAATCAGGTGAATTGAATTCAGACTTTAGTGATAATGCAAGCTGTTGGATTGAATGATTTTCTTTAAATGCTAAATAGGCCCTCAAGCTGTATATAGGCTATACACTATCAATGATTTATAAAATGGTCAGAGTTCCTGTACCAGTCAATTTCATAACTACTTATTTGTGAATATCTCTCAGAAGTATCTGAACTGTCCATCTGAGCACAGTTAGGACCAGGCAGACTAATACTGGCCTCACTGTTTCCACCATCTTACTTCAACACAGAAACAAAGTGCTACACACTTCACTCAGCACATGGTTCAGATTCTCTGCTGCACTGTCTGTTAGAGGCAAGGGGTTATCACTCATTAGCACCAAACTAGGTAAGCAATCATTTTTATAAGCAACTAGCAGAATCATCTGAATCATAGGGCTTGGTGACAACTGGAGATTTACTACTGTGATGCCTTCTGGAAAGAAAGACTCAGCCAAGTCTTTGTGAAACTGTGGCTGATAACTCTCCTGGCAAAGCAGAGAGATTTAGATTTGAGCTTAACCAACATAAAAGACCTAGCTGAGAACAAAGAAGTGGAAGGAAATTTAAAATGATATATTATGAAAGAGAATCCAAGAGACTGCTTGAAAAGGACCTCTGGAGAACATCTGATGCAACCTTCAAGTGGGACTATTGCTAACCCCAGATTGTGTCAGATGTGCTTTTAACTAGCTGCGTCTTAAAATCTCCAAGGTCAGAGCTTCCTCAAGGCTTTGGGTAACCTGTTTAGCTGCTGCAATGCCCTCCTGGGGAACAACAATTGAGTTTGTAGATCTGAAGCACCGAAGGAGACAGATTACAGAAAAAGTAACAGACATTTTTCCTCTAATCCTTTCTTTTTCAGATATTCATAAAAGCAACAATCAATCTACAGCTAAGATGATAATGGTCTTGAAGAGTGTTTTAAATTATTAAGTGTGAAACAGTGAAAGACTGTACTTTGCTATCTGTGTATAATAATTCACTAAATATATTTATTTTGTGATTACATGGGACTAACAGTTCTATAATAAATTATCATCTCAGCTATGTCCTTCTGGGTGCAGACTACAGGGGCTGAAATCTATCAAGCAAGGCCTGAATGCAGCATATATTTTATGAAATGGGATTACTGTGAATAATAATGCCAGCTGTCAGCATATTATGAATAAATATATACCTGCATATAGTCCCTGTGCTTTGTGTCCATGTAAATAATTTAAAAAATATTCTCAGAAAGTTTTCTTCTTAACCTCTGGTTTCCTCTCCTGGGAAGAGGCGTTTACATTACCAAAGGGCTTGATTGTGGAAGGTACTTGCTAGATCTGAAATCTACTTGTCTTGCAGCTGTCTGATTTGCTGAAAGACATTTAATTTGAGGGAATACAAGGAGGCAGAAGTAAAAATAATCCAGAGATCTCTGACCTCTGACTCGTTTACAGGAAAAGTACTTAAATAATTTCAGGAATTTTAAACAAGTTTAGTATGTTGTGGGCAAACATCCAAGATACCATTAACTTGATACAGGACTGAAATGTAGGTGCCCTGGAAAATGCACTTCTTTCACTTCACCAAGTATTTAGTTGACAAGCTACTCCAAACAAGGATTTTGTTTCACAGTCAAGTATTTTGGCAGTAGTTTGCATTGCAAGCTTAGCACATACAGGACTTGTTTCTGAAATTTCCTGTTAATGAGGGTCAAAAGTCAAAGCTGGCAGATGAGTAGTAAAGTTTAATAGTGCAAACAAAATACAATTCCAGACAAGCTGGGGTCAAAAGAAAAAAAAAAAAAAAAAAAAAAAGAAGGGAAAATAATAATACTCTTATGTTTTAAGATTGAAAAGAAGAACAAAGTTATTTTTATAAACTAAAAATATGGCAGTGACTCCAGCTGAAAATTGTACTTGTTGATATTATTAATGCCTTCTTCTCTCTCCTCCAATATCAACTGAAGAAAATGAGTAGGGTATCCTCTGAATATAGGGCACGCACAACAGCAAATGAAGTGTGTGCATACTAGGATTTGGAGTTAAACAGGTAATTTACAAGTAATGTCTTTCATGACATAGTATTATTTATTTAGTCTTTAGAAGTGTGGCACTGGTTCCTTTTCACCTCTCCAAAGAGGAGAATCAAGGACAAATAAGTCTTTAAACACTCAGACAGGGCTATTAACCTCTAGGACTGAGGTTAAGACAGAAAAGCTGACATGAATAAACACTCAAGTCTGCACTGGGCTTATTTCTTCCAAATGGCTATTTATCAGTGTTTACAAGAATGCCTATTAGACGCCCGTATTTACAGTGGCATAATGTTTAAAGGAGGAGAACTGTGCAGGTAGATAAGACATTCAACTCCAGTGGAGCACAGAGGAAACATCATGAAGAAGAGATTCTTACTATAGGATGCATCTTTCATTTCAGGTTAGTCTTAGATGTATGAAAAGCTCTTGGAACTGTGTATTTATTAGCAGGGTACTCCTTGTTAATAAAACGTTGTGTACTCTGAGATCACAGGTACTTAAACTCTGCAGAAAATTACCTGGCTACTGCAGTCACTGCTGGAGTATGCTAAACATCCTGCAGCTGCAGGAGAAACAATTAAAAAAGGCTTTCAAAGTAATTACAGGTAAACCCAGAGAATTATTCCTTAGAACAACTCATACATTTGATTTTTTCTTTTCTTATCTGTTTGCAAGATTCATATCTTTGCAAGCATACAGTTTTAGAAAGGAGAAACGTATTGCTAGTCTTCAGGTTCATCTCTGGAATTTATGTTACATTATGGCAGCTGGGTATTTCTATTCAGAGGAGTAGGTATGAACCATTTAATTATGCTGACATTTACATGGACATGCTCAGATTTCAAGGGTTTGCATCAAAAGATTAACAATAGTTTGAGACTAAAAGGGTTATTTCCTTGTCTCTTGCAGTTAGTGTTCCTGCAGTCTGTTTGTAAAGTATTGAAGAAAACACTCTTGAAATGAATCCCTATTTTGCAACATGACTTCCAAACCTGCAAGTATAACACATAGTATTTTCACAACATAACTGGTCACAGAAGACAGTGCTGCATAAAAATGTAGTACAGCAATTCTGCAGTATGCAAAATTACAAGGGTTATATACATATATCTACTAGTTAGTTCATTACTGGGGCTGCTATCAAGAAATACTAATTGCCACACACAGAAATTAGGATTTTGCATCTCAAGCTTATTTCCTCACCTTAAACAGGGAAGAGAACACATGAAATGTATAGACGGCACAGGAACCATCGGAGTCGCCCATGAGCTGGTTGATGTGACTGCGCCAGGCTTCCTCTGCATCGTCACATGCTGCTGGCTGAAACGCAGCAAGGATGGCGGAAAAAAATGGTGAGGGAGGAGGGGAGGCAGTACGATCAACATCTCCAAAACTGAAGGAGAAAACAGAAAAAGGTGATGAAAGCAGAATAACAAGAAGGTGGCAGATAAAATATGCTTTAACAGGGA
Organism: Sterrhoptilus dennistouni; assembly: GCA_013397095.1. Lineage (NCBI taxonomy): Eukaryota > Metazoa > Chordata > Aves > Passeriformes > Zosteropidae > Sterrhoptilus > Sterrhoptilus dennistouni. The sequence continues at coordinate 246,855 of VWZU01016815.1, read as the reverse complement.
GATAAAATCACAGGACCAATTACAGCACCTTCCTAAAAAAATTAATGAATTTTCAAATTACTTTTCAAAGTTGACAAGATGTTGGCTACAATGAGAAACACCTCCGAATCAGAATCTCTATCTTCAGGCCATTATAATCTATCTTCCTCCATCCCAAAACACTTGAATTGTTTTCTTGTACCATCATCTTGCAGAAGAAGGCTGAAACTTCACAGGAGAGTAAAGATTTCTCTCTCTCCCCCGGCCCCAGCCTAACTGCAGTCTAACTCAACATCCAAAATCTGAAAGAGCTCCAGATGGCATGCTAAAAAATCTTAAAGCCTTTTTATAACATATACTGGTGTCTAGACACACTCACAAGCAGCCTTAAGAGCAGATAGCTGGGATTTTTAATGATACTGAGACTTTCTTTCATGAGAAATCAGAAGGATGAATACACATCTGATCTGTTGAACACGTACCTAAGTAATATCTCCATTACTGCAAATCTTTAAAAATGCTTCTTTTTATTTTAATTAAGCATATTACATATATATAATACCTAGCTGCATAGGTGTACAGAAATATTGTATCTTATTTTTCCTAGAATGAAAATCTTGGTTTTATTTTGCCTTTTTTTTTCAGTTGTGTGATAATTATGGAGGTAATTAGGGCATTGTCTTCTCATTGCTCCAAACTCATGAGAATTTTATAACTCCTGTGGCTAAAACATCCATTCCATTAACTACCACCTTGTTATCATTTTGTTGTACATTGTAAAAGAACTGGTGTGAATAACAGTGCATCAAAGTACCTAGCAAGAGCAAATTGTTCCAGCCTGTCAGCTTTCTCTTCAGTTTCTGTCATATCCAGACTAAGGCTATCACTGCATTCAAATGCTCCAGGGAGTTCATTTGTAGACCCTGAAAGGTCATCCTCATGGACTGCTATATCTTGTTCTTCAGGTACAGCTTCAGCCTAGGGGAGTGAATGATGATGTCTTAGAAAACAGCAAATTAGTAAGTTAATTCCTCTAATAAATAGAAAGCATTTAATGAAAAAAACCCCACTTGACAACATGTTAAACTGCACAGATATAAAGCCACAGGTTATAAATGACATGGATCAACTTACGCTTTTTCAAAAATACTGTATTTGCTCAACTTTCTGTCTTGGATAAATATTATTCTTAAGGCATTTTTTGAACTTGTCTAGCAAAGAATTTCAGATTCCAATGCATGTGGCAACATAGCAAGGAAGTAATTTTTCAGGAAAAACAATAGGGTTCTTGTTACTGTCGGTCCTTGTCACTTAACACTTTACGGTGTCCAAGACTCTACTAATGCCTCTCTGAATATATTGAAAACAATCACTGTCTGGAAGACTATGTGCAAGTTTAGAACTGGGAATTAATTTTAGCATGTCATTTACATTCAAGAGGAATCCAAACATTCTAACAGGCCATTAAAAGGATTATACTTAATTTCCTTCCTTTTTCATCTATCAGCACCTAAAGCTCATGATTTCTTTTTGAAACATTCCAATTTCTGTCACATTTTTAGTCTGAACAAGTTTTGTTTCAGCTTTAATCTTTTGGCTCTTTTCTGCCTCATACATAGCATCCAAAGCAATTCCTGTAGGGATAACTGCAGTGGGTTGCTCAAACCTTTGTGCACATATGCCCATGTGCATGTACATACATGTGCTGGGAATTAATAGGGAGGGAAATCTGTGGCAAGTGGAATTAAATGAGAAAAGTGGCCCTCCACAGTACATCAAATCTGCTTGGACCCTACAGATTAATTATGGGGATTTGTGCTTGTAAAAACTAAACAAGACTTGGAACAGAGGGGACAGGATCAGAAATTAAGTAGAATAATCTTTTGGTTTGCTTTGCTTTCTATGCAAAAGAGATAGGAATATTCCTGAGTTCAGGGTGAATGAAATGAATCAGAGCCCAAACCATCTTGAAAAGGGAAATGGAAGCTTTATGGCAGAATTATCAGAATAGGAACCAAAGCACCTGGTAAAAAGTGTAAATATTTCATGCTTATTCCAGAAGTAATTAGTAGTAACCACTTTCAAATATTAAATATTAGCTTGAATGATCCACTGCAGTTTCTTCACTGCAATGACAATTTGTAGGAGGAAAACACATTCTGACGGGATAGAGCAAGGGAGGAAGAAAGAGGAAGCAAACACCTCCCACCCGCTGGAGTCTAATATGATGCCCCAAAAGCAAAATAGAAAAGTGAACTTTGAATATTCATGGAGGATTGTAGCACACTTCCAGAAATATGTGAGTTTTAACTTGAAAAATGCATAATGTAGCATCATCTGAATTTTTGTAAACCTCATAGTGTAACCCTCATGTAACCTTCATAATTATCCCGCTATCTTTAATAGAAAATAAGTTTAGCTAATTTGGTGCTGTTAACAATAATATCTGGATTATGGCATTGAAGCATCTAGGAAGAGGCTACATAATCAGTCTGTTTCTCTCAACTGCTGTATCTATTTAAAGGTTGAGATATTTTTGGTTTTGCTTATCATGCAACAACTAAACATTCTGTAAATCACTACAGAAGCAAAAAAATTTCTTTGCATTGATGACACCTCATCAGCTCTCTGAAAAGAAGAATTCAGAGAAAAAGAAAAACAGTAAAGAGCTCATATTTTGTGTTATAAAATTAAGTGAAAACTAATTAGGTGTAAATTTCAAGTTTTCTGACTGAAAATTGGATAACTTCTTTACATGGACTCCAAATTATTTTGAGTAAGAATACAGAAGTATGCATACTAGAAGAAAATACCTTTGAGGCAAAAAAACCCATTCGGTGCTTTCTAATTCAAACATCTTTGTAACAGTTGTAACCTGGGCTGTATTTTAAACCAATATCAAACCTGTACCAGGACTAGCTGAATTTGCCTGTCAATTCCGCAAGAAACTGCTTGGATTTTACATTCTTCACTTACGTGCTTATTCCAAAGCTTTTTGGTTTTGATGAATATTGGCACATGGGGCATTAAAGAGATTTTGACAATAAAGATTCCAAACCCCCAGACATAGATTGAGCTGCTAAGCTGTGATTTTCAGTTCCTAATGTACACACCGACAGCTACTGCAGCTGGATGCATTAGATCAGCTGCAGTTACCACCTGCAAATGTGTCTGTTCTGACTGCTGCTTCCTGAACTGAAATTCTGCCAACTTCTGCTGTTTATGGTTGTTACGTGGTTACTTGTCTACCAACAGTTGTTTTGACAAATGATAATGAGTTTACCTTCTCCATAGCCACTGTTTGGAGAGGTTCTCCTCCTTTCCTATCCTTACATGCACTTCCCTCCTCCTGTCCTTTCTTCCTACTATAGTGGTTTCTGACACAAACAATTTGTTCAATATTCAGCACAATTCCAACCTCTTTTTCTATGACCTCTTCAGTAGAAGTTTCCATTACTTCTGAAACATGCAGTGCTAGCAGTATCAATTTTTTGTGTGGCTGCATTTGGAGGGGCCAAGGGCAAGAAGGAAAGCCAACGATTAGAGAAGATACATTCTTCCTCTGCCCCAGTCTCATACACTGCTCTTTCTGCAGAAGTCACACAATTTAGACATGACAGACAAGCTTCACTGACAGAAGCCAACAGTATCATCAAGCCACTAATTCACACACACCCTCCAAAAGCAGATTATATTTCTGGAGAGACACTGAAAGGAGTAGGTTCACCTCATCCCTCATGAGCAAGTACTGTCGAACAGAAAATTAAAGAAACCATCCCCACATTGATAATGATTTACCAACCTTGCTTTGTCTTCATCTTCTGATACAGTTCTCTGAAATACACTGTGCTGAACATGGGTGTTGTATCCTTGCAAATCCTGCCTCCCCACCCCCAGGATGGTTTAATATTGTGGTCATGAATTTAAAATTTCTGTATGGCTGCCAAAAGGCAAGTACTGAATCCAGGGCACACAACTGTACAAAAGGTCCCCACATACAAAAATATTTCAGAGAATACATGCATACACCCACCACATGAGCTGGCATACCGCTCTTTAATTCAGCATGAAGAACAGAAGAATATTGCCTTGGAGTTTTAACTCGTAGCCAGTTCATGAACATGTCTTTTGACAAGCTTGTAGTATTTTGGTGCATAGGTAGTGCAACATATTTAAGAAACAATAAATAAAATCTCTTAATGAAGAAATTATAAGTAGAAAGGCAATGGTGTGAAAGTGCAATAGTGCATGAATGTATTGTGCTATGCCATTAGAATATACTTGATTTCACAGATCAAACCCTTTATGAAAGTGTAAGCAAAAAAAAAAATTGTAACACTGTTATGTAAAATACAGTCCAGTTGGAAAAGAAAAAAAAAATGTATTCACCTTGGGTCCTTCAGACACCTGGAGATTATTCATATCAGGCAAAGACACATCAAAGCTGGATGTTCTCATGTTAAAATGATGAGGGTCTGCCGAGGTTGTGTCGCATGATGTAGAAAGTGAGTCAATATGATTTGCATCCTCAGATGGGGAAAGATTTATAATCTGTTTAAAAGACAACAAAAGCACAAAAGAACTAAGTATACAGCTACCCTACCACATGCTGCTTTTATGAACATGCAAAGCAGACAGTGTCTTAAAGTGCAGTGACAGTGGCTCTCTTAGTCTGTATATAGACACAACCCTTTCAATATTTTTGTCATAAAAATTTTATTAAAATCATCCCAGAAGGGAACAATGAAAACCTTTACCAACCTGGAGCCTTGTTCTACTTCTTTAAGCATTAAAGACATAAGAAAGATTTACCACTCGTGAATTGTCAAAAATTGTCCCATAGTAAAAAAAGGCAAATAATAAGATCTGAGGATTCCTGTGTTTCAAACTTTGCATTAAAATTCCTGTTTACCTTTGCAAATAAGGGAAAATGCACCTACCAATTTCAGCTCATTAGATTGCACCTGGGCAGTGGAAACTAAAAGCCCGGCTTATTTAAACCCACCACCCTATCTTTTCTTAAATTTCAACTTTGCAACTTACTAGGTCTGAGTTCTCCAAAATTTGGCTGGTGGTCAGGTCCTCCTCCTCTGATGACTCATCTGAGTCCTCGTGGTTCATTTTGTTCAGGCTGGGTGTGCTCCCTGAGAGCTGGTTCTCCTCCATCAGCTGCATGTCACACTTGTCCAGGCTGTCCAGGGACCGTCTGCGCACTCCCCAGTTGAAGTTGTCCATGCTCTCACCCTGAAATCAGACAGAGGGTCAGCTTGCTTGATATAAAACTATTCATATGCTAACACCCAATCAAAGCTAGCTCCAGAAATATTTTGATGTAAAAATATAGTAAGAAACTTGAAATAAGCATTATCTTGCTTGTTCACCTGGAGATAGGAGCAGAAGCATGGAAATGGCAGTTAAATGAACATTCAGTCTTTTCAGTATTGGATATTTTTCATGCTTTTGCTAATTTAAGGATTTGTTTTTCTAAGTCCACATGTACACACTCCTCAATACCAGTAGAGCAGTGACACGCAAAGGAAAAGCTTGAAAGCAATTTTAAAGATTTTTTCATGATATTTAAAAGTATTAGAAGCACAGTTAATACCAATGGCTCAACTGCAAAACCTATGTTAAAGATTTTAGATTCTTTGCTTTATATACATAACCATAATGGTGAGTAGATTTGAGAAAACCCTTGCTTTACACAAAAAAATATAACACCTTAAGCAGCATACATTTTAAACTTTTATTCTAAGCCCATATTGCTAATTTTTGAATCTACTTGAATTATTTGAAAATATATTTTGGGAATAGCCTGATGAGCATTGCCTGTGATCTCACATTTTAAAAAGGACACAGCCAAATGGACTAAACATTTTACATTTATCAGACTTTCAGTTCTGATCCCACACACAGTCACACAAAGCTGAGAGCATTAAGCAAATCGTGTAACCATTTGTTAGGCTGGAGAACTGATAAAAAGATCACTTGATTTCTTTATTGTATCAATTAGTTTTCCACTCTTTTTCCATTTATTTACTTTATATATTTTCCAGTGGACTGTATGCCTTTTCCCTGATTGCAATAACCTCTCACTCCCTTCCTAAGTCTAGCCAGGTTCCTCTCTGGCAAATGAAGGACCACATCCACAACTGCTCCTGCCATGGACCTCCAGAGGCAAAAGGGGCCTTACACAGCAAGAAAGGTCTCCCCAGAAATATTCAGATGCAGTTTTAAGTACTTTACCTAGGTGAAAGCCCTCAATCCTGCATCAACATGGAAGAAAATTTAAAGAGAAAAATGTTTCCTTTTAAGGTTCAGGGCTGCCTGTTTTAAACAAGACTCTGTAAGTTGCAACACTCTTAAACAAGCAAGTCAATCAGTGAAAATTCAAGCTGACAGTGATATTTTAAATATTAATTTGTAAAAAAATATAGTTCTGCGTAAAAATAGTATTATTATCAAATAACTGATTATGGTTATTTCCTGGATTTATGCAGATCAAAATTATGTGCAGTCATTGAGAAAGAGGCCTCAGTTCAGTAAGGTCCCTTAAGCAGAGCTGTGATTTTAAACACTTGAGCAATGCCCTTCTGGGACTACTCAGACATTTACTAAATAGGGACCAAACTGCATAAAGTGCATTGAATTAAATTGCCATCTTACCTCCTTAACAATCAACAAACTTGCACAAATTTATCTTATTTTGCATCATCACCATTTAATGCAATGGACTGTGGAATTTGAATAGGAGGGAAAGTTCAGTTTCATGACATAAAGCTCAGCATTTCATGAACAAAGATGATGAAAATAGAAAAAAAAAACAATTTAAGGAAAAAGACAACCCTTGCAATTCACAAGAACATTCAAAAGGAATGCACTATAATGAAGAGAAAATGAAGATGAAATTGTTATGAAGTCTGACACATTATTGGAAGAACCCTGTGTTTTCATTCTGGGACTGGTATCATACAGTAGGTTTTGTGTGTAAAGAGAACAAAACATATCTGACTTAAGAAGTCAGGCCTCTTTAAATCATAAAAATGACTGTTCAGTTCCAAGCTATTTATTTTAACAAAATTTTTGGTTGTACATCCTCCCCCTCAAAGGCTGGAGGACACATGCAGCAATGAGACATCCTCCATAAGCACATCAATTACTGAACTAACAAATAATAATAAAAAAAAGACATAAATAAGCAAGCAAACAAAGATGACTGTCATCGCACCCTAATCCTCATGATGCCTAGTAAAGCCATCAGTAAATTTAGTAGCCCATGTCTGTGGGAATATTTCCTGTTGCAGTTTTATTCCGCAATGCCTTAAAGAAGAGAGCCAGCAAAAGGAAGAAAAATAAAAGGGACACTTCCAGTGCATGCTGTTAGAAGGGATAGTGAATTAAAAGTGAGGGAAAAGTGTAAAAGAGATGAAACACTGTAACTCAGCCTTTGGATTAGTGTAAGTTTGCTACACGGGCACCCAGAACCATACTGAATTTAAACAAGAGGTCAGCACATGTCTATGGAGTTTTTGTAGTCTAGCAAAGATGTATTTGAGAGGCTGTTTATTTTTATCTACAGCAGGAGCAAAGCCATCTCCCATCTGAAAAGTCACCAGTGATAAACTGGTGGAAAACAGTCACATTATGAGTGTGTCTGACCAGCAAGTACCACAGAGAACTTCCTACAGTCACCACCCTCTGGCAAAGGAGCAGATGTGCCCTTGCAGCTACTCGAAACTTTACAACAGCCCAGGGGAAAGGAGAGAGAGAAGGGAATGTAATCCTGTGTGGGGCAGAGCCATAAGAATTGCACAGAGGCAATAAGAATCAGGCAAAACCTGCTTCACACAAGTTTTCATCCTTACTGTGTTGATAAAGTATGCAAAGTTAATGGAAACACTGAAATATTGTAGGGTATAGGCAGAAGTATTTTGGAACTACATAATAAGGCACTATTTCCATCTGGATGTATCTCTTACAGTGCAGGCATTTTGAGACAATGATTTTGGGGGGTTGTGTTTGCATAATAACTGATGTACAAACTATCAGAAACAGATACGCAAAATTCTGTGGTTGCTGATCTCTGTATTGCTTGTACAACTCCTTAAATTCTCTATAATTTCAGTTCTCTCTATACATTGACAAATTTCAAATTTAGGTCCCAAACTGGCAATAACTGATGTGTCTTTTCAGTCTTCCTCACAGGGTAAATGAGTCCAGCAAAGTTGGTAGGGCCATACAGCTGTATTAAATCAGGATGTAGAAATTAATTAATTTATTTAATTAAATTCAGTCTGATAGCAGTAACGTAAACTGTCTTAAGTGGTCTCAGACATCAGCTTTAGCAAGATGATAACAGGAGACAATATGCCACAACAGAAAGGGTAGAAATTATTTATAATTTGCCTCTACAAACAGATGGCCCAAACTCTATAAATAATGAAGTTTCTACACATTAATCACATACAAACATATCACATGGAGAAAGGGCTCAGTCTGAAAATCACTGATACTAGCATTAAGATTTTTTAAAATTTGTGAAGACTGCTGAACATGTCAAAACCAAACTTAAAATGAAGCAGAATTTTTGAAAAAGACCTCAAAAATATTTCTAATACAAGATGAAAAATGAAGCACCTGTCAGAAGTGCAAGCACACACACTCTCACCTACGCACACACTGAAGGGGGGAGGCAACAGCAAAACTATGGTGTTATTCTACAATATAAATTTGCAAGAAGGCATAACATATGCTGGCACATCTGAGTTCAAGTAGCATTCTTACCTGAAGTTCCTGGGTAGCAGATATAACAGATAGAAAAACAAATAGAAAGAATCTATGTAAAATCACTGCATTAAAGACATCATAGACAAACATTGCCTACAATTTTAACAAATATTATCACAGAAACTTCAACTCTACCTTTTAAGTCTGAAAATAACTATTTCTTGCTTTCACATCTTTAGGAAATTTCATACAAATATACCTTATGGTCTGGGGATGATCCAAGCCTGTTAAAATCACACACACTTCTTTGAAGGACTGATGTTGCTTTAGCTAGCTTTAGTTTTCTAACACTGTTTTTTTCATTTTTATGAATATACTACACTCAGATATGATGTAAATGTTACAGTTTCAGCTCAGTCATTAGAGAAGTAGCCTTTTACACCAGGTCTGAATTTATTTTTAAAACAGTAGTAAGTCAAGTCTGAACTAAACTTTGGAACACAATCCACGGCAATTTAAAAACCACAAAGTGAAACACAACATTTTAATTTTACTTCACATAAAACTAGAGAAGCTTAATATCTTTCCTGACCAACTTAAGACTATTAGGATATCAATTAATTTAGGCCTCAGTCTTGAATTGGCCACATGTATAAAATAAATCTTTGCAGAGTCACAGTCCATGAAAGTAAATTTATTTTAAAAGGAATTGTTCTGCACAATATATATACACTCTATATGGTTTTAAGTGGTGAAGAGAAAGAAGAAATTCCTCAGTTTCAGTGGACAAAAAAATATCATGTGATCTTCAGTGAAAATTGCAGCTCTACATCCTGGTAATATCTTGAAAGCATTTAAGACACAGAAATTGCTGCAGCCAGTATATTTTTGCCAAAAAACTGGCATTACTGTTTTATCATTCATCCTTGTTTGGAAGCTCCTTCAATATTTGTCTAATGTATTTTCAACCATTGCTGCCAACTATCCTTTCAGATTTTTTTTTTTTTAAAATTTTTTTTTTTTTCCTTAGCAAAGTCATGGGCAGTTGTGAGCCAAGATTACTAATTTTTATACAGAAATTCCTGACTTGGAAAAATAAGAGCTTTGGGATATATTTTTTTCCCATTCCTTCATCTTTTCTCTTAATTGGAAAAAAAATCAGTGTACATGAGTTCGTAACTGAGTGTTATGTTTACCTTAAAATTATTTTACTACTGTAATACAAATAGGTAGAAAAATGAGCATTTCTTCCTGCACACATGCTCTTCTCAGGGCTAAGAGTGATGACTGAGAGAATTCATGTTAAAAACAAGCCCAGATTATGACAAGTTATTAAACTCTAGGTTTACTGAACATCTGAGTCTTAAGTTCTTCAAAAGAACTAACAATTTCTGAACTAATAATCTAAACAGTAAGAAAATTCTTAGACTTGTTTGGCAATGGATATTAATTTTTGGTCTTTCCTAATCAAATAGAAAGAAATACCCCAAGTTTGATATTAGCAAGGTTAAAGGGTGTAGCCCCCAAAAATTTATCAGTTCTTCAATTTTTTCCCTTCAGCAGTTTCAGCTCAAGGTGAGCTGACAGGCTTCACCTGTCAAGACTTGATCTGGGTGCTCAGGATTTTGTTTACCTCCTGCATGAAATGATGAAATCACAGACACTTCAGCAGAGTGGAAGGTACATCTCTAAGTGATTTCATCGGCAGTTGCAGGAATAACAGCAGCCTGAAGGCCTGAATTAATGTTTCAGAGGGCTCCTTATGAACCAACAGATTTGGAACAATTTCATTTTAAAAGTTTTTAATCAGCAAATATATATATTTTCTTAACATTTTAGATCTTTATAAATTGTATTTAAAATAAGCTTGCTTAAAAGTAAATTCACCAAAAAGGTACTAGAACAGAAGCTTTATTTTCCACTACCAGTTTTGCAGTGTTTCCTAAAGTAGATTCAGAAAGGAAGGGTGTGGTAGTCTTTTTACTGGTATGCTACTGAAATAAACACTAAGTGAAGATCATAAATAATCTGAACTTAAAAGTATGTTTAGAGTTACACAGTTAAAGTTTTATGTTACAAGAAGAGAAGTGTTTAGCAGAAGGAGTATAGAAGTGTTTTAATAAAAAAAGCTGTTTCAGAGAAAATGTACTGTACCTCCCCATCTTCCAGCTCAACATCTAGGAAATCAAAGTCCCTAAAGACTCTGAATTGTTGTTCACTGTTTGAATCATCCATGTTCTCCTGCTCCCTTGCTCCGTCTTCTGAAGAAACCAAGCTCGTCTGGTGCTCAATCAGATCCAAATCACCACAGGAAGAAAAAATAACCTACAATTCAAAGGATTCCTTTTGTTACAAACTGTTCCCTCTGGTTGTTTCTTCCTAAAAGCTCTAATTGGTTATTCAGTAGACTGTATTTCCAGTACACACCTAATTCCTTCACTGAGTATTTTTAGAACACTCTTTATTATTTATGTTGGACAGGTGCCTTCAGATTAAACTTGTACAAAGAAACAACTTCATACTGTGGGAACACATCCAAGAGTATTACAGCTACCTCCTAATGGCTGCAGATTGATGTTGCCTGGATGTTTATAGACATATATAGGAACAAATTTCAGAGATCTTAGCAGAGAAAATACTGTCAAGAGGATGAGATAGTAAGTTCATTAAAAAAATCCACCAGTTAACAAGTTGTTAAAAAATATGTCAAGATTAGAAAATACAACAAGCTATATTTTTTTCTTTCCTACTGAGTATACTTGTGTCTGCAATTCAGTTGCAAAAATGGAATAGTTCCTGTCTTGCAGAAACAAAGGGCCTGTTCTCCATAATACCATGACATATACCATGTTCAAAAACATTCAGAAATTTTTCTTTCTTCTGTAGAAAATATTTAATAAATATTTTAAGAGCTTCCCACCCTAGGTGATCAATCACCCTTTTCCTGGCACCAGATAACAGTAATTTTTAAAGACTAACATCAGAACTAGTGTCTAATGGAAAATCAGACACACATACCCTTTCCCCTCCCATTTTATTTCTGTAATTTATTTTTTTACTTAATAAAGGTTCTGGATTGGTAATACAGATGTTGTTACTCTCTACCCACTGAGATGGCATAAGTAAAACCTACAGCATCACAGATTCTCACAGGAAAACCACATGTAGCTTTCAAAGTAAGTCTTCTTTAAGTGAAAGGGCCATTCACTCCCTGGTCCATATGCTGAGAAACACAGCCTGGGCCAGTACAAAGGATAATGACTGTAGTGACTTCAAAACTATACAAATCTGGTCAGCAACTCTGGGAAACAAAGTTCTTTGCTTTCAAGGCTTAGGACACAATGAAACAAAAAACTGGTCAATACAAGGCTACTTACTGAAGGGTTTTTACTCAGCCCAACTTCCTGACCACACAGGGAAAGGACATGCACCAGCTTCTCCTTTGTCCTTTTCTAGAAAACAAGATGTTTCTCAAGTGAGCATTTTTTTAACCACCCATTCTCCCTGTGGCTAGAAACACACATTAGCAATTTTTAATTAGGAGGAACCAACCTAGTTAGTTTAGTCATTAAATGCTGAAAGGATTGCTTTCAGAGCAACTATGCATCAAGGAAACATAAAAATAACTGTTAATGATTTTGCTGTTTATTATATTTAAATTAGTCTATAAATTCCACTGAATATATTAAGGAAACACTGGATTATATGCATCACTTCAAAAAGACAGTTCAGAAGCCTAAAATTAAGCACATGAATAATGTTTTTTTCCAGAACTGAGCCTGAGTCACTGCTATATAACCTGCTATATCAAAAAAGAGAAAAGAGCAAAAATTAAGTTTATTCTGCATGGCTTTATTTTAACTGGCAGATAACCAAAATCATTAAGGTAATCAAACACCACTTCTAGGAAAATTGTTCTTTTTATTGAATTTCCCAAGAAAACAACTTTAAAAGTTGCACAAGCTATCTACCTGCTTCCCTTGCTAATATCTGAACTCATCTGTTGTGTTTACTTAAATCTGACCTAGACTTAAGAGCTCTTAAAGAGATAATTTCCTGCAAGTTGAAAGAAAAACAGCTTTGAGATAGAAGATGGACATAACACAGACCATTTTGGAGTCCAAGAAAGACACTCAGCACACATGGTCAGATGTTGTGCTGCCACTGCCCCAAGCAGCCAGGAGCACTGCACAGCTCACAGAGCGCACGGGCATTTAAGGACCCAAGCATGTGTTACTTCAGCTGCTCTGACTGCAACTTGCTAATGAATAGTGGGCTGCCTACCTGAGAGTACTGGGGTCTCTTCCAGCTCACAGGAACAAGGACATTGGAGTTAGATCCTGATGAGGTTGAAGAAGTGCTTCGGGTGACAGCCATTGCCCTGGGTTTACCATCTCGCCCCGAAGAACTCTGCAGCTCATCGTACCGTCTCCCAATAATTGGAGTCTTAAACAGAGAAGAATTATTCAGTAGCACCCTGCTTCAGGGTGAGCTTAGAGGAGCCATTATTGCTTCAGTTGGAAGAAAAGATTATTTTGAAGATCATATACAGGGATAAAACAAGGAGTGCAGCAAACTTCACATCACTTGGTATGTTTCTTATTTTCCACTGTGAATGTCTGAGTAGCTACTGTCACACTTAGTAGCCAGAGCTTATGTTCATGGATAGATAATGCTCAAAGCAACTGCCACACAAGTTCCTGACATAAGATCTGGCAAAAACTAAGAAAGCTTACAAAGTTAATTTCAAATCTGCACCTCTTGCATATTTTTAATTTCTTTTCCTAAGAGTGCTGAACACTTTGGCCCTTTTCCAATAGGTATTGAAATGCTTTCTTGGATTGACCATAGGATGCTCAGCATTTTCCAGAACTACACTGACAGGAAAGCAAATAGTACCATATGCCTTTTTATGCTTGTATTTCATTTTAATCTCAACAGCTCACTATTATCTATATGAAATAATCTATAATGCTGCAAGCAATTCTGCAGCTTCTTAACAATAAAGTGAGTTGCCATTAAAGTCACTAGGACCATTCAGTTCTATAAAGTTACAAGGGTTTGCAGGATTAAGACTGCTGTAAGAGAGTCCAGTCAGAAATCAGAATTAAGGTGTTAAGTAGCAAAACTACAAAAAATACCTCTGAAATATCAAAATGAAACTCCAAAGTCTTCCCCGGTAGCTCCTTGGAAGCACTGTTCCACACCCGATGTATTTCCATTTTTGAGAGATCACTATGTTGATAGGAAGGTAGAACTAAACTGGCAGAACGAGAAACTACCAATTTCAGGATATTCAAGGCTTCTCTCCAGTGAATGCTCTAGAAATAATATATTTACTCAGCAAACAAAAAGGGAGATTCACACACATTCAAGATTATTTACATTTAACATTTGTATTTTTTACCACATAATTAAAATTCAGAACTGGAATATCCATATTCTTTGTCTCTCTTGGCCAGTAACAAGGTGTGTAATTGCAGAATAATTTCAACATCAGAGACCAAGACTTGCCTAAGGTGTCACTGTTAGGGAACTGGCCACAAGCTAGGAGACCTGTGGACAAATCCAACTTGGCAGAGGATTTAAAATCTCCTACCTGAATGTCTTAATCAGTATGAATAAATATAAGGGCCATAGAAGAATCCTCATTTAATAAAAAAGGTAACTTGACACAGTTTCTACCTCTGTGAATTCCTAGTACTCCCATGTATTTTTCACTTGTCAAGAATTAGGTACAGAGGTCTCTGAAGAGAAGTGCTTCTGCCACATCTCCTTGTGCTAATAATTAAAGAACTCAGGCTCTGAGTGGTAGTAAGGTTGCTATGAGGTACTCCAAGGCTGAAGCCCAACCTTCCCCCACAGTGAACACACAGCCAGGCATCTTCTCTGGGGATGAGACATCTGGATTTTTACAAACTTTTAGCCACACTAGACACTTGCAGCCCTCCTTGCTAATCTAGTCTCAAATTCTTACAGAGAAAATCAGCTAATGATAGTAAATGCTGCTAAGTTCCTGTATTAATATAAAAATGATATGGTATTTACCTGTACGTATTTTTCAATGGTTTTTAGCACTTCCATGTTAAACTGCTTCACAGGAATAGCCGACAGATCCATATAACTAAGAAGGCTGTAGATCATCTGTAAGAGGGACTGTTGCATACTAGGGAGGCCTTTTTCTAGTAGCTGTTAAGAGAAAAGTGAATATAACAAAATTTTGAGACATTTCTTCTTAAGTAAAAAGCTACTAGTTTCACAAACAGCAATTGTACTCTTCATCTCTCTTCACTCACTGATTTTGCAATGCCATTTTACAATAATTTCACAACTGTTGATGATACAGGCATGAAGTAAAAAAGAGCTTAAGTTGGGAGCCAAATGCCAGCCTGTTTTATTTTATATATGCCTGCCCTAACTTATCCAGAAAACACATTCGGCAATTGAGTAAACTGGTAGGTAAAATTTATGCTGTAATTGGGTAAGCATATCCAATAAAAACAGGGGAGGATCTTTTAATGTCTACATTTGCTGGTAGTCAATGAGAAAAAAGAAAACTTGATGAAGAAACAAAACTACTACTATTCAGACATCAATAAATATTTATCAAATATATTTCCCTGCCAGTTCTCACTGACTGTAAGTGTCAAAGAAACGTTTTCTGTTTAGGAGTAGGTGGAGTCCCTGGGCTCTCTTACTTTAGAGAGTGATACAAATAAGGGCTTGATCTAAATCCTGGAATTTTCAGACACCTGAGTGTAGATCCTGGAATACCACAATGAACCTTGGAAATGCATCTGTGCTCAAACATATGCGTGAC
Organism: Sterrhoptilus dennistouni; assembly: GCA_013397095.1. Classification (NCBI taxonomy): domain Eukaryota; kingdom Metazoa; phylum Chordata; class Aves; order Passeriformes; family Zosteropidae; genus Sterrhoptilus; species Sterrhoptilus dennistouni. The sequence continues at coordinate 231,329 of VWZU01016815.1, read as the reverse complement.
AGTAACTCCAGAGGCATAGGGACAGCCAGGATTTGTTTGTGTATGTGTGAAATATCTCAGCTGAAAATTTCCTGGCAGGCAGCATGTTCTTTCACTGGTGACAGGCACTGTCCCACCCCACATATTTCAGAGGCAATCAAATGTTTTCACTGGAGGTTATCAGAGCCTCAATACTAGACACCATGCTCCCAATTCAGGCTGACAAAAAAGTTCTAACACTGGCTATACGAGTTACTGGATTCTAGAAAAAAATTGCTTATAAAATCTCTTAGCTGCCTCCTGCCTTCCATCAGAGAAAAATTTCAATTCTTATCCAAGTGGACTTTAGTAAATTTTTTATATCCATCTAAGGATATAGAAGGATAAGATTTCTCCTTTTATTGAATGAGTATGTTTCATGCCAGTGCAAATGGAACCTGTTTTATCCCACTAAATATGTTCTGATTTCTTTAATCAGCAAACGTGAGTAGCAATTAGTGATTCATAAAACAAAGTGAGGGAATTCCATTAACTGCACAATAAAGTGAACTCATTATACTTATCTATTCCCCTACAAATAGCCAGGAAAAAAATTTAAATTAGGGATACTACATGGCAACCTGCTTCAGCCCTTAGACACCTATGGCCCCTCAGATACCTTTACTGAGAGAGAAAATGTACTTAGCTATTCTTCTTCAAAACAGGGTTACCAAGGGGTTTTTTACCATCTATTAGGATCTTGCAATGTGAAGTTTGATTCTTTGTTTGCAAATAGTTTATGTGATGCAGCAGATCAGCCAGTACACCATTTCTGTGTAGGATTAGAAGAAACTATCTGGATAACAGAAATAATTTTTTTTTGTTCTTTTTTTTGTTTTCTGACTGAGGCTACTGCATCAGACAATCCCTTTTGGGATGGAAAAGGAATTCCTGGAAAATAATGGGAATTTTGTCTCAACTGCTGTTTAGAAAGCTGTTACAGGAACCCTATCTCTGAAAGTCTGTAATTTCCATTATGGTTTGTATAAATTTATGGTCAAAAGAATTTGTTGACTGAAACAGCTCTTGGGCCCCTTACACCTGACATATTTGTGACTGTGTCACTTTTCATTTGCTCAGATGAATATACGTGGCGGCTGGTAGTCCAAGTGTGTCATAATGAATCAATACATAATGAATTTGCAATAAGGAAGAGTATTTCTGTTTATAAAAAGAATAGCAACCTTAACATGCCTTTACTGCAGTATGAATTCTGTTGCTGCCAGAAGTAACAAAAATAGCAGCAAGATGGAGTTGTAACACATCATTTGGACAAGAGAATTCTAGGAAAGAGTTTTCACTGTATTTGTAAAAAGAAATAAAACTGTTTTCAGAGGTTTTTTTTTTTTTTTACTCTTGCACATATGACCTGTTTTGAAGAATTGTGAATTCCTCTTTTGTTCCATGTGTTAACTACTGGGGCCTTATCTGGGCTCAGGAATCGCCATTGCATTACCAACATTTTCCTCCTTCCTGAAGCAACAACTAACCCAGAACTAGGTGGAAAAGAGAGACTTCTCTTTCAAGGGCTGCCTGGGCTGCTACCACAGGAGACAGTTCCCTTTGCCCCTCCCAATCTGGCAGGGGGTGTGAAGAGATACTCAGCTCTGAGGCAATGCCATGCAGTCAAACAAATGTTTTGAGGTAACGAAGAGGGCATTTTAAAAGCTATGTCTGATAGACAAGCCATTACTCCGATTAATGCCTTATCTAGGGCATGCTTCCCCTTGCAATACAGTTTAGCTTCTACTGATTCTTTGGCTTTAAACAGGTTATAAATGCTTATGTTTTTATCACAAGCAATCCTCCATCTAACAAGGAGGAGGTGGAAAAATCTACCATAAGCATATTACTAGGCACTAGGGATTCTTGTCCATTTTTCTCTATTAATAGCATTAGCTACTTAAGCATGGCCCTGGACCTAATGAGTTACCAGTTTAACCCATGCCAATTCAGGTATGTTCCTAGAATAAGTGTGCTGTCATGATTAAAGTTTAAATTTTGAAAATTAATCTGCAAAAATCTAGCATAAACCTAAAATAAGCTCTCAGTAATATGTTTGTATGCTGATCTGATTTTGGTTGTGGAGGTTGATAGTGCACTACTGAATAATGATTTTTCCTCATCTGTAGATTGAGATCTCGCAGTAGTTTTCTAGAAGAAATTATAATTTTTCATGAATGAAGCATATGTTAAACGAAGTAAGAAGCACTACTTGTCACTCTAAGATCTGGATAATAACAGAGCTCAAATGTTCTATTTTGTGCTAGAATCATACACCTTGAAGTCAAGCAATGACCTGCCGTTGAATAGATTAAATACAAAATTTTATCTGAATGGCAATAATTGAAACTTCTACCATGTGTTGAGAGCATTTGTTTTCATCGTCTTAATTCATGGTACAGTGACTCCTTCTGAAGTTACACCTCTGTTTGGAAGGGTCACTGTTGCAATACAATTTTCTTTGTTATTCTTAAGCACTGCCTGTCTCACGATTTCCCTCTGTCCCAAGCATTGGGGAGTGAACCAGGACTGTTAAAGCTGGAGGCTGTAAATGGCTTTAACATTCAAGTGCAGGTTGCCCAGTGGGGCTGTTAACCTATCTGGCTTTACCAACTGACAGCTGGTTTACAGGAGACAGGGGCACATTGTTTATCCTGGCCTGGGGATTAACTAAGAAGAAAACAGGAAACATTCTAAAAGCTGGGAAAAAAAAAAAAACAAAAAACAAAACACAATTCAAGGCCACAGCAGGCTGAATAAGATGGTTTCTTGCCTTTTGCTACACCACCAGACTGGCAGCTACTCTTTGCCCATATAAATATTCTCCAGACATGACTCAACAGAGCTGTACTCAACATAAATACAGAGAAAGGAAGTCAGTGCTTACAACTCTGTCATCCTGCTGCTGGTGGTGCTACGTGAGGAATGTCTCTTAATCACAGTAAAAAAGCTGCCTGGCTTGCTGTTGATACAGTAGGTGGTGCCAATCTACAGCAAGGGGGAACCGTGCAGAAAAGAGTCTCCACATGCACTTCTCAACCCATTTCAAGGGGAGTAGGATCATGAGCAATGGCCTTTGTGGAGGTGGTGCAGCACTAATGACTGTACAGAGAGCAATGAAGGGAAAACAGAGGGGCAACTGCTTTCCTAAGGCTGGGAAAGCAAAGGAGAAAGAATTTGGACACTACATTTTTGTAGCATTTCTTTATTATAAATATAGTTTTAATAGCATTTTTTTAATTAGGAATACGAGCTTCCCCTGTGAAGAAGACACTTGACTCTGGAGGGTTCAATGTCATGCAGAGCTCATCATTTGAAGAGCTAATAGTTCTCCAGAGTATTTGGACTTGAAAAGAGACTGGGACACCTCAAGGTCCTGTTTAAGGCTCCTACAGGAGAGCCAATGGCTTTCACCATCACTTAAGATCATACATGATTGTTTACTTAGAGCCTCCATGTGCAAGCAAGGTGAGGGATTGCAGCCTGACCGTAGCAGGGCTGAGTTTGCTCTGAAGCCTTAAATGAGTGTGGGAACAGCACTTGGCTTTTCAGGCTCTTGAAAATTTGTGAATAGCCACTATTGGAGATGCCTGAGGGTTTTTTATAGATCCTTTGGCAGATGCCAGTTAATTTATGTAGGGAGGTGGATGTCAACTCTTCCCCAGAGTACCAACTGATAATATAAGGGAAAATGGTCTCAGGTCAGGCTAGGGAAGGTTTAGATTGACTGTTCGGAAAATTTCCTTCATGAAAACACTTGCCCAGCATTGGAACAGGCTGCCTAGGAAAAGGGTGGATTTGTCATTCCTAGAGATATTTAAAAGATGTGTAAATGTGGCAGTGAGTGAAATGCTTTAGTGGTGGACTTGGCAGTGTTAGGTTTGGGGATGGACTTGATGATCTCAAAGGTCTTTTTCAGCCTAAAAATGATTCTGTGATTCTGTGAACACAGAACTGTCTTCTCCCTGGATGAGAGGAGAGACTGAAGGCAACTCAGCAGGAAAAGGACAGATCTGAGAACTCTGTAAGAAAATGTTGTCCTGAAAGTGATCTGACAAGGGGAATCAGAATACCAAGCAGCCTTATGCTAAAGAGCAGAACTGAACCTTGGACCTCCAGTAACAACACTGCATCAGCACTATACTCCACACGTGAAAAATGTTAGGAGTAAACAATGAACAAGGGAAAACCTTTGCAGTAAGATGATACCATTCAGTATTAGAGGGATGCATACAAATTTGTATCAAGAACCATCCTTGTACAGCAGATGGTATCTTACTGTGCTGGAAAACCCATTGTGGAGTTAGTCTTCTGATTTTCCTCAATGGGATCTAAATATATGTCCAGTTTCCTCCCACTTTCATAATGGAAAATCCAACTGGCTGAAGGAATCTGCTTTAAGATGTATCAGCTTTTGTTTTAGTGTTCAATATTGATTTTTTAAAAAAATGATTGCTTTTTTCTGCCAATTTCTGCCTTTAATTTTTAATTATAAATAACAGATGTAGAGCTCCCAGTAATTTGCTAGCATGCCTTTGGGCTGTAGGGCAACAGAAGAGTTAGAACAGTTAAAGGTTTTTGAAAACTTACCTCAGCCAAATATGTAACCATGCTCAGAGTAATATCAGCAAATGCCTCATGAAGGTAACGGCAAACCACATTTACCCAGGTAGCACAGTCCCTTGTATAGCTGTGTGTTTTATAAAGGGTCATGACATGTGCAAGATTTGATAGCTTGGGATTCTTCTCCTCCAAACAAACCTAATTAAATATAAACATCAAAACATATCAAGAACCAGGCAGCTGCATTTACAGGGTTTGAGGATGTACAAAACAGCAAATGATTTTGATACCTGAGCAATCCTTTCAGCTATATCTTTACAAAACTGGTTTGGGCTGTCAAAATGCTGAATTAAATGGGGCAGGAGACACAAAACATTCAGTGGAAATCCTAGAAAAGAAAACACAGAACAAAACATATATTCTGGACAGAAAGAGCCACAATGATCTTTAAATTGGCGTTTCATGGGAGGTCATGGTTCCAATATTACATTAGCCTCTGCCAAACAGAGATTCTGTCAAGTTGGTCACACCACTGGCCACACCACATTTGTCTTCATGGGGCCTTAATTTGAAAATCCAGTATGTCATTTAAGCAACAATACTCTTGTAAAGCATGAGCCTATTTCTGCAAACACTACTGCACATTCCTGTTAGAGATCATTTTTATCTTTTCCACTTAACCAGCTTATTGATAGTCTTAACCAGTGGCATTTTCACTACAGCTACTAAAACACAAAAAGAAATTCAGTGAGTATTGATTAATAAACAACTGTTCTGGTCAGCTGCCAGGCACAGCTTCCATTGTTTTATAATGTTCAAGGCAATAATAACAGACCGAGTTCCAGGTGCTGTAATTATCTTAAGTGCTGCCTGGAACTGGGATTCAGCTCTTCTGCACTAACTCATAGCTCAAGGTAGTTGATTAAATACCTGCAGCAGTTCTAACAGAGAGCGATAACAAAAGCTGAACTAGTTCAGGTGGGAGCTCAGAAGTCAACTAATTGTTTCTGGACACAATCTGCTTTTTGAAAAGGAAGATTTTGTTCTATGAAAATAATTTTCTAACTGTTCATTCCCTCTCATTCTACACAATTAAACAAGTTGCTGAAATTAGGATCATGGTTTCTCTACCCTTCCTCTGTATTCAGGGAAAAGGAAAGATACCTCCAGATGGTACTCTCACAGCAATTCAATGTGTGAATTGCCCAACCAAAGCCTGGAACACAGGCACCACACAGGTCCTTAGAGATAGGCAGGCTGTTCCTGGCATTTATCCCTTTACTCTGTGTCTAGGCTTGTTATGACTTAGTTGTAAAACCTGGACAATTGTCTTAGTATCTGTATTTCTGACCAAAAGAGAAGAGTAAAAATTTGGAACAATGCAGATACTCTCTTCAGGGAATATAATTAAGAAATGGCCACAACCTCAGCTAAATAATGGGGAATTTCAAAATGCCATCTTATTTCCTTATAACCCAGGTCTCTCTCCTCACTCACTATTGTGGTATTTATCTAGAGTGTACAAGAGTTTTTGATATTTATATTTTTATAGAAAATACCACAAAATACTAATTTAAAATCAGGCAGTTTGACATAGTCTGAAAACAATTGAACAGAAAAACTGACCAAAGTAGGTAATAGAAGTTTTGACAGTATCTCCTTACATGTTTACTTTGTCACCAATCAGAAACTTTATATGATGCTATAGCCCTAGAAATGAAATGCTAAATAATACATTATTTCTCTCCTCCAAAACCTTATCGTGCAATGGATTAACTTTCTAGAAACAAGTAATTATTTCTATGAATTTTTACATAAAGCTTACCCAGCTCAAAGCAAAAGTACATTATGCTATATTCAAAGAGAAAGAAAAATTGCTATTTTTGGTTTTGTTCAGAGAGCTGAATGAGGTCTGTCACCAAATGTCAAGAAACTGAAAGAGAGGAAAGCATAATGGTTTTACCTATAGCTTGAGAGGAATCCACCATGGATATTCGAGACACTGGTGTCAGCAAACTAAAGAGCTGGAGTGTGAGGTCAGTGGTAGTGAGGGAAGTGAATCCTTTCAGGAGTAGTTGCTGAAGTCCTGAGAAGTCTGCCCATTTCAGCTGCCCTTGCAGCTTCTCTAACTTCTCCCGGTTTTCAGCTTTATCTAGTGGCAAATGAGCCAGAAGTTTATTCAGCAACCGCAGTGCCATTAGATACTCAAACTCAAAATCTGATTCCATCAAAGCCACAGCAACCCAGAAGATGGTGGCCAGTAGGTTGGTTGGATTGTTAATATGGGATGGGTCGGTGAGACTGTCCTTTAGAGAGGATGAACTTCTTGTTTTAGAGGACAGGCCTTGCTGGGTGCATGCTTGAATTCTGTCTAGTGTGGCACTGCGTGGTGGGTCCGAGGACTTGTCCACATCTCCAAACTTTTTGGGTACAGAGAAACTCCTCTGGTGCCTACTTCGCTCAGCTGTGGCTGTGTTGCTACTTGCAGGATTCATATTCAGCTGCCCTGTGCTCTTCCGGTTTGCAGTCAGTTTGGTGTTTGATGTCAAATCTGGTGAAGATGAACTGAAACCAAGATTTATAATATCCATTACATTGTGTGAATGCACAGCTGGAAAGGGTACATATTAGATGCAAGCAAAGTATTTATCAGACTGTAAATAAATATTTAATGGGAGAAGTAGAACACCAAACCATGTATTGCAGCCTGCCTTCTTTTTTCCAGAAGACAGACTCAGGCCCACAGACCTGACAGGCATTCACATGGCCCTGCACCAAACCAGAGCAGAATAGCCTACAGTCTACATAGGCAAGAATGACATGGGGATAAGAAAGACAGAGCTGTGAAGTGACTTATGGCAATTCCCAGTGGGACAGTGGCAGAACTGAAAACAACTTTGGTTTTTAAAGTGCCCTCATCAACGGAGCAAGCCTTGAACTTGGCACAGCTGGCAGGCAAATGCACAATTGCTTGCTGGGTAATATGAAAACTGTGGGTTAAAAATACAGCATATCTTAAGCAGAACCACAAACACTCCCCATTATCCTCAAGAAACCTGTCATGTGGTTTGTTGCCCAGGCTCTTGCCTGCCAAGGTCATTCCAAAAGTTTGTTGTCATTGCATCCTACCGTGCCTGTATCCTAACATCTCTTCAAGATGGTTTACAGCAAGTGTAGGTGCTTCAGTATCAATGACTAATGCCTCCTCATGGACTACCATGCGATGATTCAGACAATACCTATCAATTATCTGCACAGAGGAACATGCTGTGTCGATACACGCTAGTGAAGTTTGCTCTGGAGAACAGCTAATTCCTGACTCTGATCCCATTCCTACCTCATACACTATGAGTCTCTATTGTCTATAGTACTTGAAGAGAATCTTATCCTAGAAACAAGTGTCAGGGTAAAGTATATTGCATCCCACTGCTTTCTGGACTGTTTCCTACTCTTTGTTCCATCTCGCTCTTTGCTGAAATGTGCACTAAAGAAAAATAAACAGCTCTTAGTTAGAAAGTAGACATGTATTTAGCTCACTCTACTCTGTCCCAAGGCACTCCTTGGGTTCTGCCATGACAGAGCACCCTGCCTGCTAGCTTCAGAAATGACAGCCCTGATATTTTTGTGGTGCAGGTAAAGCATGGTAACTTTTAAACAATATTAAAAAAAAAATAAATCTATTCTGCTGTTACTATTGGGAGTCAGGTACACGTTCATCTCCTTCAGTACTATCAACAGTTATGTTACAGAGGGAGCCTGTGACTTCTCTCCATGTACAAAAGTCTACTTTCAGGCCAAGGGTTTCATAAAGATGGTCAACAATCAAGCAAAATCCATGTCTACACGGGACAATATTCTTCCTAGTTGTACTGAGAACGAACCATGATCATTTATTCCTGGGGAATACTTCACCTGAGAATGACACGCTGTATGCAACCAATACTAACAAACCCCATGTTCCTTCCCATTTTCAGGTTTATGACACAAAGGTGTAAAAAACCAATATTTTTAAAAGATGTTGAAGTAGGTTATAGCCAAATGGCAGCAAGGTGGAATTTACAACACATTGTAAAGTTTTATTAGTTCTATCAACATTATTTCAACCATGGCAAAACATGGCTGAAATGTGCTCATAGTCTAGTTCTCAGAAGATTACAAATGAGCTCAGTCTTATCAAAATCATTTTTTGCTATTAGACTGCAGAACTGCACACTTAATGTCATGAAACATTGAAAAAATACAGTTAGGAGAATAGATTCTTACCGTGATAACACTGTCAAAAGATCACTGTTCTTCAAACAGTCAGAGAGATTATCCACTGCAGCTTCCAAAGTAAGTAGTGCCTCCATTACATACCCCTATTAATGCAGGAGGTTAAGCATTTTAACAAATTCATTCAAAAAAGTAACATTCAAAAATCTTCAGTTCATAAAAGGAACAGGCACCTACTGAAAACCTATAATTTCTCCTGAAAAAACCCCCAACATTCACATCAAAGCCACTGCCCTGAACATTAAAATGTCGCTGCAAGTGTGTTTTATTTTCTGCCTCTGAATGATCTATGAAGGTATGCTAGAAGGGCATGTATCTCACCAAGGGATTGGTAATGACATACTGAACCTCTAACTTCCAGGTCACTGATTTAAATTCTACACAAGCAGTTGTGACAGAGTATTACTGTCATCTTGTGGCAGTTTCATTACCTAAGTAAAATATGGAGGTGATGTCAGTCTATTTCTTACTGAGAGCCAGAATTTCTCTTTATTGAATCTTGAATCTTGCAATAAATAGTCTCTGATTTTAAATTGTAAAAATCTCAGTCTGTTTAGCTAAACAGAGTGAACATCATAGTGCTGTGAAAGGTCTGTATTGAATTAAGTCAGTGTAAGCTTCGTATTGTTATGGATGGTGCAGATTTCTTTACTCCTAAACATGTTAACATTTGAGGAATGAGATGGTGTCTACTTCACTTTGTGAGATTACATCACCAGACAGATGATGGATTCCTTAAGCCCAAATTACTGAAGTTGAAAAGGAAAAAACGGTCATCATGAAGATTTCATTCTGAGTGACAATTACTAAAATTTTCTAGTTGTTCTCTTTAGAGCTATGTAAGATTGTAACAGCCTGATAAAAGCTTAGGGAAGGTACATAAGAACCTGGCAAACTCAGAAGTAACCTTTTCACAGGCCACATTATGCTCTCCATCATGTGACTCCAGAACACCTTGTTAAAATGGTATTTTAAATTAAGTACGCATTGAATCAACATTTGTAAGAAGCATTATTTACACATGCATACCTGAATCTCATCTCCATGCTCTCCAATAACTTCCACCAATCTTGACAGGAGGTCAGACAAGGCGTGTGCAGAAAGGGGCTGCTTTAGGGCCCTGAATATCTGGAAAGAGCGACCAGCATAATGTCTGGAAGAGCTTGAAAGAGCTGTTTGTAAAGCAACTTCACTCAGATGCTGCTCCAGATGAAAACCTAAGCAAAAGAATAGGATGTCAATTCTTTTTCCCCCTATTTTGTTACAGACTTTACTGTGGGTCATAAATAGGCTGAACTTACTCTGTGAGGAGGATATGCCTGTCAGTGTATGCTACAAGCACTGAGAAATGGAGGTACAGAAACATCTGTGCTTTGGAGAATTTTACATTTATTTTGCATAGAATGCAAGAAAACTAACTGAATTAACTGCAAAACAAAATTCTGAGTCTGAAATTGATAATCTGATTTAGTTTTTTTACAATTCCTGGACAAACTTCAAGCCATGCACTATCCTTGCTGGCAGCAACAGTAACTTCTGAAAACTACCAAACCTGAAGCCAAATTGAATTAGGAGTTTTTCTAGTAGCTTCAGAAGGCTTTGGATAAGATCTTTAATATAAATACTGATGCTGCATTCTGCTTTGATCTTGGAAATTATTTAATTAGTGACTGTGCTGGTTTTCAACATGCAATCAGCACATTCCCTATGTTGTAAAAACCATAATAAATGAAAACTAAACTTTGATTGCCAGAAGAAATTTAACAAAATATATTTACTTAGTAGCTGTGATGTATTTTACTAACAGGACACAGAGGAGATTTTATCTGGCAGAATCAATCAACAAGCTTTCTACCAACAGCTTTGAAGAAATATCCAATTCAACATCTAGCCACAGTTTAATCTAACATGACTGTTTTAAGGCAATTCTTTCATATGTCATACATCCTTGTTAAGACATATTTACTGTGCTTCTGAATAAGCAGATCTACTAAGTCACAGGATAAACATTAAGTTTGACCGTGAGGGAATATTTTTTTAATTATTAAAGGAAAATATTTACTACCTGACTTGGAATCTTTAAATACAGATACAACATGACGCAGAAAATTAGTGAGCTGTTCAGCACTCTTGGTGTTCTGATTTTTGGGAGTGATATCTTCATGGCACCAAAGTGGACCAAACGCCCTTAAAGAAATACATAACAAAGTGCAAAATTTCTTTGAGTTACCTGAAATAAATGTAATCGGCAAAAATATATAATCTGTACAGGTACTTAGATATTTACAGGGCCATGACCTGGTAAACATGCTATCAAACAGAATTTTAAATAGAAGTAAATAAATATTCCTATGCTGTATTTCAAAATATAAGCTATGCTGTGTAGAGAGCAGCATAAACAAATCCCTGTTTTTCTGTTTACCATTGTGCCTAGAGTCTGCTGGCTATAACTGGTAGTTAATGTTAGTTTCACTATGGCCTTTCACTTATGTGCTGTACACTTTATATCTTATTTTATAATAATGAGACTGGCTTCTTCTATAAGTTCATTTCTGAATATAAAACTATCAGTCAATTAAACGTTTTATTTCTGTCAGGCAGGATTTTTTTTCTGGGTTTTTTTTTTCTGACACTGTAGTGCTTTGAGTATCTACCCGCTACTGTAAGTATCAATAAAAGAGGAATGGGGTCTGTAATTACTATTAAAGCTCAGTTACTTTCCTTTAAGTTGCTTCATGAAAGTATGCATTTTGAGTACAAATGCATCCTCCGCTTATCTCCATTACCTGGTTGTCAGAAACTCAATTAATTTGTTTGCTTTCTCATCTGATTCAGCAGCAGTGTCCATGTCCTCAACTTCTTGTGTAATCTGTGGGAGATTCCCACTGCTGCCTCCCAGGCTGATACTGGAGGAGGTGGAGCTGGAGCTCAAGCCGGAGTCTGGCACTGGAGATGACTGGTATTCCCGCAGAAAGTCAAAGCCACCTGCCAGCCAAAAGGGAGGAAATAAAGATGGAATGCACTGTTGGGCCAGCTTTGCAGATGGAAGTGTCTGCCAAGCAGCTCTTTTCAGAGTCAGCAGCAGAAACCTTCCACTGGGAAAAGGGGAAAACCTGCAGAACACAGCAACCCCCAAGTACTGATGGGAGTGAAAATGGTACTTTGTTTCGAAATGTGTAGAATCCAGAACAAAATGAAAACCATCCAAGTCAAGGTTTCTCTTTTTACTGCACAAGGACAGCAGTACTTGGAAAACAAATATTCTAGGGCGTTCTACATTCAGAAGTAGGACTTTTTAAAAGTGAATTTAGAAATTGGCATAGTGCATGCAAAGTTCACTTCTCTGGGCTAGTCTGATATAGAAAAACACTGCAGGATGAAATTTTTAGAATGATTATGCTGTCCTAATTTTACAAAGGTAATGGAAATCAAGACATAAATGTTTAAGGTTTCCATTCAACACCTTTAGTAACTGTACCCACTGGACTAGTCAAACAAAACATTTTAAGCATTAGGATGAAACACCTGAGTGAGAGTTCTCCTAGATCAAAAGCTTGCCACAGTTTCAGAGCTAAGATTAGAAACCAAGACCTGTTTTCTTAAGGTTAGACTCCTAGCCATGTTTAGGCTGTATCTACAGCAGAAAAAATGGCCTTGTGAGAAAAATGGGAGCAGGACAAAATCCACTGCAAATCAGAATCTCTTTATTTAGTTGCCTGACATTACGTGGAACAAACCTGAGCTGAAGCATTTTCAGTTAGGATTATTTGCTATAGCTACTCACTCACACTCTCAATCTTTATATTAGCTTCTCAAAAAAACAGTCCAAAATATCAAGTCTTGATAACTGCTTGAACTCCAGAGAGCCAGACTCAGGGTACCAATTACAGTTTGGTACACAGTTTTTAGACACAAAAATGAAAACAATTTTTCATTTTGGCAGAAAAGCAGTAACATAATTTTAATTTAAGAATTTTATTCTGTATTTAATAATTCATAGATGTGCACTGGGAAAGAAATCCACCCAACTCAATACAGGAAATTTATGTGAGATAATTTTTCACAGAAGTTATTCAGAATGAAATTTCTTTGGCCAAAATAATTCATCAATCTAAAACACCTATCCCTTCTGGTCATTACTTTAAAATAATTTTGTTGTGTCTCAGAAAAAATAATAATAAGTTATCATGTAATATTTTTTATAAAGCCAAATTACTTACTACTTCCTAAAGAACCATGGAAATGCCACTGATTTGAGAATCTTTACTTTTCATTTTTCACTGTATGGTAAAGTTCCTCAACCTCTTCGTGACATCCTACATCCACAACTCTGTTTTGGTTCTGTGATTCCTTCAAAACTGAACAGTACACTTGTTTTTAGTAATATTATATGACAACAGTATATCTAATGAGCAGCTTTCTGCAAATTGGTTCCAACCAACTTGTTAAAAACAGATAAATTGCTAAAAGTAATAGAACACTGACCTCAGCAGAGGTCTGAAGTAAGATTCTTAATGTAGAAACTGATTTCAGGAAGGAAATGCAATGTATCAGTGATATAAAGGAGGGTGTGTATCATGAGAAACTTAATTTAATAATGGAAAATCTGAGCTGCACATTCCTGCTGCTCTTTCTGTGTCAGAATTATTTATTCTTTTCTTTTAAGGTTGAGGAATGGTTGCCCTCATTTAAAGTAGCTCTGCATCCCTGAGGGGGGAATCAGGAAGTTATTAGCCCTATTAATTTTAAAATACTACATTACAAATTTTGCCTTACATTAGATAACCTTCTCACTATCATGAAAAGTTGTCTAAAAATAATTTGCACACACCCCTTGGGTAGTTTGTGTGGAATTAGTATTAATGGGAACTGTTCATATTTGCCACTTTATTACTTTGATTTATCAAAACCTGACAGTATGATACAGTGTTCTTCTTTTGCTTCATTACCTGTGTAAAGATATTCAGGTAAGTATGCTGGTTGTACTGTCAGAGTCTTGGTCTCATTCATCTCTCTGGTCTGAAGAAGCACAGATGCAATGGCTTGATAGTTGTTATTGCAAGATAATGCAATCAAAAGGTGAAGCAGTAACTTTTTACTGTGTTCAAAGACCTCTGGGCGGTAATGGTCAAGACCTAAAAAGAAAAGGTTACAGCAATCTCTGAATATGAAGTAATAATAAACAAGTTCACATTCCAGAAATAGCAAAAATTCCAAGGCAGTTCATGACAACAGTGCAAATAAACAAAAGACGTAGCATTTCCAGACACAGCTAGTGCTATTCCAGTGCTTTTACTTAAATGTATGTGTATATTTAGCTTCCATACTGAGGTGCCACACAGGAGGTACAAAGAATGAGTGGCAAAACAGCTTTATGCATTCTGTCTCACTGCAGTTAATTTGACAGGTCTGGAAAACCTTTAAAGATGAGGTATTCTTGATGGTGGCTGTAATCACATTGCTCACCACAGTATCTGGCTTTCTAGCTTTGACATCAGTTTTAGAATGAGTGCAAACTCTAAGAGGCAGGTACTGATTTATTAAAAAAGGAATGGACGGAAAAAACACTCAAAAAAGAACTTCAACTACCAATGAGCAGCATGAGAAATTAGCCCTTAACTCAGGATGCAGAACTCAAACCAAAGGTCATGTACTGAAAGACTCTGATTTGGTTTACACTGCTGCTGTCTGTAAGATTTTAAAACAGCCAGAATAGTTCAGAAATTACAAATATGAGGGAAACAGATATTTCTGCACTCTGTTTTAGTAATCTCGTCTTGACTCTCTTTCAGTACCTTGCAGTATATTTAAACATACTTTCTTCTGTTTAAGAGCAGTTTCAGTGCTGAAAAAGTTAACTTTTTCTTCTTCAACTCCTCTCTTCTCAGGATATACTCCTCTTCAAAAAAGCAGCTACTTCATTACTCTGTGTGGCAGCAGCCACCAGATCTTTCAAGTTGGATGTTTTCTAATATACTCTAGTCTTGTTTGGCCTGTAATAATGAAGCTGCTCATACTGCCACAGTCTGAACACGGTGCCTTTGACTCCTAAGGGCAATTCTTTGGAAGCCCTGTGACCCCTGGTCTTACTCATCTCCCAACAGTCTCCTCCAAAAGAACTGTGGCCATCCTGCCTGCCTCTATTTCAGCTTCTTAAGGTTTCTGCTCCTATTCACCTTTCTCCTACCTTGTCTTAACATACATCTGAAAGGATATAAAAAGGTCTTTTAGTTGAAAATAAATTGGCAACAGTTGTAGCTGAAATTCTATTAACACCCTAGGTTGCATGAAAGTATTGGCACAGAGCTGCTAACTAGAAAGTGAGAAGGACAGTTTAGTCTTTGTGCTTGTCCAGTGCTGGTCCCTTCTTTAATCTGTAAGAGTTCCCAGGAGGGTAAGCTTCTGTGACATGGACACATTTCCATGGGAGGAGTCTAGCCGTTCAACTCACTTCACACTGGTTGCAAAAGAGATTTTAAACAGCAGTGATTTTCATGCACCAGAGACAGGCAAGTTCAAACCACCAGTCTGCCTTCCTGCTTCACTAACAGTACTACTAACCATTCAGTAGCCTATTAAACACACAGACATTGCAAAATCCTTTCATTTTAATATTTTCTCACTACTTCTAATAAATGAAATGGTACCAGCTCTCCAGCTAGCTGACATAGTTGTTCCTAGTCTGCTTTTCAGATGCATCTGCCTGCTCACATTCCAACAGGACAGCAATACTTAATTGAAACCTTATTTATCAAATAAATAACAAATTAGAATTTTTTTTTCTAATGCATTACTAGTATCATAACTCTGTTTCTGCATATGTTTGTTTGCATGGCTCCCTGATGGCTCCTTAAAGCTGTCTTAACTGAAGTGGTCACACTGCTCTCTACTACTCCTTCTTAAGTTCTTAGTTTATTCTTGTGACAATTTCCAAGTGTAAGCACCAGTCCTCTCACACTTGTTACAAATCATAGTAAAGACATTGTTTGATCAGTTAATCATTAATTATTTGATCCATAAAATTACCCAGGTCCCTTTCAGCTCCCTCTTACACTTAGAAAGCCCACAGAAATAGCCAGAAAACCGAGAAAGTTGTTATGGGCAGCAACAGAATAAATTTTAAGCAAATATATGGTGAAATACCATATTGAAACTGACTCTGGAAGTTCCATCCAACACAGTCCTGGCTTGTTAGTACTGTGTTTCATTAGATGTTTGTGAAATCTTTGTACTGATATACAACACCCTATTTCATCAAAAAAATTTAAGCAGAACAATTGGTAACAGAGTAGCAGTAAAGGAGAACAAGTGTCTTCTTCAACATATACTTCATTTTACCACTGCACTGTAACATCCCAATTTAATCTCTTTTTGCCTGCTGATCAGCAGATTCTTCCCAGACTGACCATGAATACTTAGTGGTAACTATGGTGACTGAATGAGAAGTGAACTGTGATATCAGCTATGATAAATTTATTTCATAGCTGTCTATGTTTTTTTTGCAAACACTATTATTTATCAACCGTGGAAGTTGGGTAAATGGCTTTATAATGCTCAATACCATTTTGTGCTAAAAAAACTAGGCCATTCACTTTTTGTAATGTGAATGGCAGGACAAGGAAGGTAACAGCCTGCAGATGAACTGTGCTACAGTCAGGAACAGACACAGCAGTGGGGAAAAAGCAGTGCTCAGTGCTCAGGTACATAAGGGAACTCACTGATGATAACATATTCCATCAGCAGTGAAATTAATGAAGCTCTGCTTTCCAGGGGTCTGTGTCCTGCCTCCACTACCTCTGCAGTACAGCTATCCTGGCTCTCTTACAGATTACTTTTGCAAAGGCAAAGGACAGCACAGGTGTGTGTAGTCCAGGTCCAAGGTATGTGTAGATTGTCATCACTAACCAAGCTGGACAAACGCATGAGTTTCACCTCCTTTTCTTGCAGGAGCCATGCCACACATTTTTAGAGAGATATTTTAGGAATTCATTCATCTTCAAATTTCTACACATCTCTCAAATTTGGGTGAAATTGGCCAAAATATTCAAAAACTTCAAAGTATTGAGACTAATTTACAGACTGCAAATGCCCTGGGCTTTTTATTTTAGGGTGGAGGGAGGAAATCGTAAAGCATGTAAGAAACACAGTTCTATAGCTTCAGCAAAACTAAAGTAAAAGGAGGGAGTACATTTATACTTTATTTCTTTTTCTGTTGGTCTTACCTAAAAAGAGAGCATGTAGCAATAAAGGGAGGTGAAGAGCCCAATCTTCTCTCACACTGTGATCCACTACCATCTCAGTCATGAAGATAACAGCAATATTGCACCTGGAAATTCAACCACAGCATCAGTTTCAAACCCCTTGGAAAAGGGAAAGCACAAAGAGGATGCCTATTTCTGAAGAAATACACAATCTATAAATTTTCATATATGTAGTATTTCTTCTCAATACAATTAATGCTGAAGCACTTTAGTTATGGTATCAAGCAAACAAGTACCCATTACTGAAAAAACCCGGTATTAATTAATACAATTATTATTGTATTGTCAATACAAATTATGTAAAAGAGGAATTTCAGAATATGCATGGCCTAGTTAGAATAAAAGATCAAAGTGCTATAAATAACAGGCAGAGAGGCCTGGGAAAAACAAAATTTCCTTTTCTGTTTCAGTTGTTTCACAGTCTTATTCTTATCAGTGATGTCCTACATTGTAAACAGGCTTTCTGCTAGAAATCTGGTAGAATTGTGAGCTTTCACTGCATGTTGATTTTTGGACTGGAAATCAGCAGAAATTGAATGTATGATTTTCAGGTGTTCTGAATGGTTGGGTTGGTGTTGGTCAGCTACTAAGAGGCAGCATCTGACTCTCTGACATGTCAGAATGAGAAACTGCTCACCTGTGAAGGGGTCCCCGGGGTGTGATGGTTTCTGGGAGATAGTCCACAAGTGGTGCCCAGCATCCTCCATTGTAAGGCATAGGCAGGGGATGTGGCTGTTTGGTTTCAACAATATTCAATAACCAGCTTGTATACGGAGAAACAGGATCATCTGCATGGAAAAGCATTCAAAAAAAGTGCATAAAACTCAACTCTGGTTACCTATTTTTGCGAAACACTAAAATAGATTTTATGCTAACATATGAGTTCAGCTGTTTGGAACAATGTGATAAGATGCCACGAGGTTTGCAAAATTCCTGTGTTCAATAACAAGTGATGCATTTTTAATGCCCCTTTCATGCTGCTGGAAATTAAAGAGATTCTAGGGAGACAGTGCTGAATGGTAGGAGCGGCAGCTGAATCCCTGCTGTCACTTAGTAGCTTTGGATCCAGATCACAAAGCACCAAGCAACAGACTTTCTCTTCAAAAATGAGGGAGAAGTTCAGCCAACAAAGCTGCTGTCAGAAGCCATCTGCTGCAAGGAGCTGAGTACCAGTGACACATTCCTGCAACTCCTCACCAGTGCCCTGCTGAGCGATGCTACAAAGGCAGAAGTTAAATGTCCTGAATTAGCAAGGAGGCATAAGGAATGCAAAAAAACATCTTCAGGGTAATTTTCCTTCAACAGGGATGAATTATACCTTGAATTTCTCAAAGATGTATTTAATTTTGCTTTAGTGTGACAGCTGCTGTTTATTAATGAGCGTTAGGGTTTTTTCTTCCACCTGTTTATCTGCAATGATGTGGGTCAAGTAAGTTATTTCCACCACTTTCTGCCTTGTCTCAGCTGCACAATTTCATTCATCTCTCTTGTATTTTGTTCCTTCTCATTCCTCCAGATTTTCTCACTGTTCAGTTTTTATTTCTGAGGTCTGGCAGTCTGTGGTACACTGCCATGAAAAGTATCCTTTCTAGGTCTATTTTTGATATACATTCAAACATCGCTCTTTATGAATTTTTAATGAGTGTTATTTTTTGTTCTGTTCCTTCTTTTTGTGTTTTAGGTAAGCTTGAAACTCAGTATTTTCCTTTTCTTTTCTTTTTTTTTTTAACAGCATGTATCTGATGCTTGTCAGCTTTCCCATGGGAAACAAAACTGTTTTGATATCTACAAAAGTATCAGAGCTGGATTTTTCTAATGCACATCACTCTTAGTTTTAGAAAAGCACCTTCAGATTTCCAGATCTTCAGGAGACTTTCAATGCAGAAGCTGCTTCTCCAATTATTTCTAAAATGCCAACTTTATAACTTCCATTCTTAAGTGCTGGGCTTTTAAGGAACACTTTATATCTTTATGATTTAGACCTCTACTTAGATTCTCTGGAGGATGATTGATTAGTTACAGATAAAGAAAAATAAAATGACTTAATAACGTAGCCAAGTATGGCATTTTCACATCTTCTTCTTCTAAGAATTAACCAGATAATGTCTGCCAGATGCTTTTCACAGAAAAAGCATTGCACAGGAACCACTTATTTCTATCAATTTAAGTGTTTCACAGAAAAGTGCTTCATGAAGTTCACACCAAGACCTAGTTCCTCACTTCTGTTTTTACAGGTTTATGCGCAGACCAAGAAAAAAAAGAAAAGCAGCACCTTGAAGGTAAACATACAATCCTTGCCCATACAAAAGAGTTTGTATGCTGCAGAGCTGTGCTCCCTATTTATATCCTCTGCAATACATGAAAGTTAAAGTAGACTGGAGAGAGGGGAGAAGCCATACCACCAAATCCTTTGCAGCCTGGGCTGCCTGTCTGAGGGAATAAGTTGTGCTTTCTTAATGGAAGTTGCATTATGTTTCTTGTAGAATGACAAGAGGTATAAAATTTCCTTTCTCTTATTAGAATTCTATATAAATGTCAGTAGCTAAGTAAAACACATTTTATTTTCCTTCATTCATATATTTGCCAAAGAAATTCCTGTGAGAAGCACACTTTGTATAAATATTCATGGTACTACAAAGCTTGCAGGTATAGGCAGGAAAAAACATTTGGGCACTGGCTGGAGGAGACATTCCAAAAGAGCAAAGAAAATTTCAGGATTTTTTAACCTTTTATCACTCTAAGCTCTTGTCAAAACCAGGTATTCGTGAAGGCTGTTCTGATAATATAAACGCTGTTCTGTCTTGAAAGATTGTTCATGCAGATCAGATTAGCACCAGCACTTTAATTAACATCTGGGGAAGCATTTTAACTAGCTGCAGCATTAGAAAGCCATAAAAAATCCAAGACAAGGGTACTAAACCCCACTGAGCTTAAAATGTTGCACACTTTCTTATGTATTTAAACACCAGAGTTTGTATATACACAATATTTTGTCAATACTGTGCTTCATAATAATGAATAAACGCTAATGGTGTACATTAAATTATCCTATTGTATTGTATTTTATAGTCTTTGCATATTTGGCAGAAGAGTATTGCCAAAAATTACTTGGATTAAAAAAGATATAGAATCTTTTTTTTTTTTTTTTTTGTTAAAATACTGTTCCAGAAAGGTTTCTTTAATTCCAAACCAAGACATTATGGCTGATACAGTACTTGACCTCACTTTAATAAGCCAGTGATGAAAGTCAATAACAAGATCTTGCCTTTTTTTACATTTGGTTAGGACCTAGCCAAAATCTGTAATTTGAATTCACTTCAGGAATGAAGTCAAACCATCCAACTCCCCAGTTTTGCACTATTGTTCAGTGGTTAACTGGTTTCTTTGGAATCTCTGCTGAGCACCAGTGTCCATTTACAGCCCATTTAGCAGAAATACATAAAGGACAAGAAGCATTCAGGAGCCCCATCTCCCCTCTAACACACGTTTGCACAGTGCAGCCAGAAACTGGTTGCAGCAAGGAGATAAAAGTTAATGAGGAGATAAGATCTCATATTTGGAAACTCCTGAGCCTCTTTTCATGCTCATATAACAGCACTTGATCTGGAGGGATATACTGCCAAATGGCACAACTCGAAGGACTTGCTCTAATGCTCTTACAAGTCTTTTGCCTTGCCATGTATGAAAGGCCCAATGTTTTACTCTCTGAAGGATTCTCTGCTGCTGCTTTCTGTGAAGTTCTCTGGCCTTCAAATGGGTTTGACTGAACCCAGATTACAGTAAATTAATGAAATGAGGTAAAATGGAGGTAAAATAAGGACACTCCCTGCATGGCAATGCTACATTACTGTTTATATAGAACTTAAACAGAGGGGCTCCGCTGGTCATTAGAATGTTTTCCTCTCCAATCAAAACACCAGAAATTTCATCAAATTGAATATAACTTACTTTTGTCATCATCATAAGATCCTCCAGAGCTATTACTGTACCTCGATTCTAGTCGGGTATGTGCTCTGATGACATTACTGAACCTGCAAATACAAGAAAAAAAATCATTAAAAACACAGACCGACATTAAACATCTGGACTTTGTTTACCCTAAAAAAAGGAGAAGCATTTCCTTAAGCATTCACTTTTACACAGGAGTAGACAGCAAATGAATGTAATTCTGATTCCTTCCACAAAACATTTTTGCAGCCATTTTCTGAGAAGTTCTATCAGTGTTCTCCTGTGTCATAAGCCTTTAAAATTTAGCAAAGGGAAACTCTCATGCTGCAAATGTGTGATTTTTTTGAAGGAAGAAACTGCTAAGGATCAACTGAGATATAAACTGTTCATAGCTAGTATTTGTCACAGATCATGTTCATGGATAAAATCCTGCCAAATTGATAAAGCACTCAAAGCACGGTGCTAATAATGCCAAGGTTGTGGGTTCAATCCCCATATGGGCCATTGACTTCAGAGCTGGACTCCACGATCCTTTCTGGGGTCTCTTCCAGCTCAGGATATTTTGTGATTCTGTGATTGACCGGATAGTCCAAAGCCAAGCCCACACAGGTACCAAGCAGGAAGAACCACAGCAGATCACCCTTCAAGAGGAGAATCCAGCAAATGCCAGAGCAGACCTCATAGAAAAGTTAAGGGATATGAGAGCCAGAGCAAACTGCTCACAGTTGTCCTCAAATCTGCCACAGATTCATGCTAAGGTGACTTTTCCTGGTGATCTCCTTTGACTTCCTCCACCTTGTGTTCTCAGGGTAATCAGGCCTGAAGTGGAATGAAAGGAGCCATACTGACAGCTCACACACTAGTGATGGTCTAAAAACATCACCATTCCTGCAAAGCTGGGAAACTAATTACAAATAACCACGGGTCAAACAAGACAAGACTGAATATTTTCTGTACAAAATTCAATTCAATTTCTTACTAATGTTCACACACCTTAGTGCAGGGTATTTCACTATACATCAACATATTACATTCTTTCACACATTAAAGCATGTGTGTCTCATAAGCAGGCAAAAATCCCTGGCGCAGTTGACAAAAAGGCATTGTGAGCCACCCAATACAAAGTATTCTATCTATACTCTCATTATTTCATATGTTCTGGCATATGAAGTCAATATTAATGACCATTCTAAGATTGACATGCTGGTTTTAAAGTGCAGATGCACTTTACAGCCAGCTTCAGTAACATAAATGACAGCAATGAGTTCAGGCAAATTATTTTCCATTTTCTTCTGAGGTGTCTTTCAGCAGGATCCTGAATACCAATATCAGAACTTCATAATTTTCCTTTCATTTTTATCATAAAGTCACTGGCAGACCTGAATTCTAAAATTCTTTTCATAGTCACATTTAAAACTTATATAAGACAAGAAATCCTGACTTGAACTACTATGAGAGACATTCGCTCAACTTGGCTGTAAATCAACTGAATAAAAATTTATCTTAAAGCTATGCAGCCATAAACATTCATGAAAAGAGTTATAAAAAATTCAGAGGAAAAAATGGTTTTATTATCCTTTTAAGTACATTTCTAGTGCATATGTTGAAAAACATCATTTAGAGTCAAATCTATTTTACTATTAATTTGAAACTTAGTACAGAGTGCCATTTTTTACTTACATTTAAATTACCAGACACATATAACTAACCTGACAAAATGCTACTCTTGTTTGTAACATGGAGAGAGCAAGTAATTCCAAAGTTCTGAGGTACAGAAAGGTTTGCTCACGTAATTATCTGTGGACCTCTAAGCCCTGAACCTTAGGGAAGGAGGGCTGGGCTACTGAAGTGATACTAGTGACTTTCAGTGACTAATGTAATACTAATACACTAATTGACAAATGCTATTATAAAATTGTCTAAAGTTCTCTTGCGAAACTAAGAGAGAAACAATCTGTATGTCTGTGCTTTAGGATATGATGGCCCTTAGGCTGTGCATCTATTCATTTGTCATTTGTCAGCATGTACAATAAGTAGCAGAAGTCTAAACTGAATATATCATTTATAAGCAAGTTATTTTCCATAGCTATAAAATATTTCATCCAGATAAAGGCGGTGTCCTTGCAATCACTGATATAAATCTGCAAACGAAATTTTACTCACTGTCCATGAAATCAAGTGGTGTGATCAAATCTGATTTCTCATAAAGATTTTAGTAGTCATTATTTGGTGCACATTCCTATATTTTGCTTTCACTTTTGTGGATAATTCCTACAAAACCATGAACTACTTAGCACAATTCATGGAACGTAGGTTTAACAGTTGCACCTCTGTTAAACAAGAGTCAGGACAATTAAACAAGAGTCAGGAACTAGAATCGTGAGAATAGCTTCTTTTTTAAAAAAAATTATACATACTGGGATAACCCCACTTAAGATCAATCTAAGCACCAGAGTTCCTCACAGTACAATGCAGAACTTTGTCCAGCATCTCACCCTCAGCCTAGGAAAACACATACATTTTGGAGGAAAACACCCCAAGGCACAAACCTTTCATCAGTCTCTTTCACCACTCTGTTCTCCTCTGCGTCAGGAAAACTATCTTGGCCAGCTACCACAGTGTTACTGCTGGAGGTGGTTCCTGTGGATGAGATGTGAAAAAGAGCACCTGTTACATGCAACATACAGCATCTGCAAAGCAATAAAAGCCCAGAACTTACAGTTTTTAGCAGCTACAGTCAAAGTGACCATCCTGGAAGTACTCACGTATGAATGAATGAACACTGTTACTTCTACAAACCAGGACCTGTTTGCATGGCTGGATGTTGTAAAGTTTACATGCTCTGAGGATTAGATCAACAGAATGATGGTCCTCTACTCCTTAAACTAAGCTCATGCTCAAGAGACATAGTCTACTGTTTTTCAAGTATCTGGCCAAAAATTTACAAGGTCAAATCTGGGGTTGGTTCTTAAGTAAATTTGACTACTGCAGCTTGGAAAATGGCATTAGGCCTTTCAAAACAGAACTGCCACAGTGTTGAGGCTCTCAGTTTTCAGGAAACTCTGCCTGATGTATCTGCTCTGTTCACAGTATCAATGATGACTTCTTGTTCTGGGTAGGAACAACCACTAGAGAGTGAAGTTTTCTGAAGAGTGGCAGAATTCTGAACAGCATCAAATATTGGTAATAGGCTATTAAAACAGTTTAGGCTGGAAAATTAAGCATATGTTAACAAAGCATATACATCATTGGGAATTAAAAAGAACTGTAATTTAGACATTAGGCAACAAGGCCCTGAAACTTGTATTTTGTGTACACAGGTCTGAATGGATGCAAAATTAAGAGGCTGTTTTTTGCAAAGAGATGAAGGCTCAAAAGAGCAGGAAAGCATAAAGAAAACACATTCAGGTCATACCAGAAGCTGCAGCTGAGGCTTTGTTGCTGGCAGCAAAACGGTAAAAGGGAGGATTATCACAGTGTTGGACTATGGGGTTCACTGGGTCAGTTTGCTGCAGCTCAAAAAGAAGTTCTTCCATTGTCTGAATAGTGTTATTGCGACATAGATATATTGCAACCTTCTTTATCTGTGGAAGAAAATAACAGTTGTAAATCTCTGACTAAAGTGAATTTCCAAAGAAATCAATGAATGTTACACTGCAGTACTGAAACGATCTAAAATGCAAGTGCTGTTCCTGGACAGACACCACAACCACATACAGTTCATACAGAAACAAAACTTCTCACTTAGACAACAAGATCATTTCCCCAGCAGACTGACTCTATGATTTAATTACCTCAAGGTTTTTGCTTACCATTCACAATGAATTGTTTATGTATATAACTATATAACACGTTAATATATGTAACATGCACCTCTACAAAACTGTAGCTGTGGCCACAAAGAGTAAGCCAGGCTTTGAGTTGCTACTCACATCTGTAAGCAAAGTAATAGCAAATGGAAGAAAGGCAGAGCAATTATGTATACAGACTTCATGTATCCTGATTTGAAAAATCTGAGAGTATAATTTACAGAAACTCTGGAAATTTCTATAAATTCATTAAAAAGATCTCAAACCTGCACTGCAGCAATGAGGACTGTTGAGATACTGAGACCAAATACAGCTTAATTCTTGAGGAAAAAACCCTGATCACTATTAAAAGCAGAGACTCTCTCCAGCTCAAAACCACTTGATTCATAAATTGCTGTAGCGGAGAGACCATATGGGGAATACCTCTCTGTGCTTGCCTGCTTGTTTTTAAAGATGTCCCTAAACAGATGCTTACAGGGGAGCTAAAATATTAGACTGAACTTGACTGTTGGCCTCACTGAGTATTGCTGTTCTTACTCTTAAATACTTCCATTAAAAAAACTTACTGCTTCTCTTTCCCTTTATTTTTTTTCCTTAGAGAAAATGCACATATGCAAAGTCTCTGTGCTAAAAATTTCCCAGGGACTTTCCAGAGACAAATCCATCTCCTTCCTGAGGCTCATTTCTGGTTGGGCTCACAGTGCCACTTTCAGCTTCTCTCACCGCTGAAGGGGTCACGTTCCCAACACAGAGTCTTGGCTGAAGAGGTTTCTGAACTGTAAATATTCTAAGAAATCTTTCAGTACATAATGTGAAAAAGTGGACAGCTCAGCAATTTGTACTGGGGCACTGGGAAAAAAATGCTTAAAGGAAACATAAGAGACAAAGCAATTAATTTAGACGATTTAAAAAACTATTTAAAAAATGTGAGTCAGGCATGCTTTTGGCTTGGACCCACACAGGGAGAACAGATGGCTGAAGGCACAAAGCAGCTGGTGACTGCCTCGGGGCACAGGGGGCTCCTAAAGGAGATGGGTAAACTGGCAGTCTTGCAGCTCTGTGGTCTTTTAAGCCCAGGTGACCTGGAGCACTGCTGATAAACTGTCCAAACGATCTTTATTTGCTAACGTGTATCTGTTATCTATGTGATAATGGAAGACACATGTTTATGATATCAGCAGTCTTGTGTAGTTAACAGAGTTATAGGTAGGATTTCTTATCTGTAAACTCCAGGGCATTAGCAAAACACTGAGCAGATGCATGTGATAAGACCAGTGTATTTTCCTACTCCAGACAAAGTTATCAGTGAAGGAGTGACTCATAAGCACAGTCAGGCTTCCTACAGAAGCAAAAAACTTTTTCAGATTTTGCAAAATCTGAGAATCAGACTTTTAACTCAACATCACAAAACACAGGCTAATTGGGTGGTAGAAAACATGGGAACCTTGTCAGCTACTGCTGCCACCAGCCACGAGAAGCCTGGGAGGGAGACCAGAACAGTCCCACAGGCAAAATAGGAGATGCTGAGCAGATGAAGCTGGAGATGTCAGGACAGATTGCTCTCTTCCCGAAGTAAGAGGACTGTACTGTCCTGGAGGACAGGACTGTGAAATCCAAGGCTCTGAGGCAAAAAAAATGGATTTGAAGAAAGAAGTGCATTGGGTGGAGGGGGTTTGAAGAAAAGCTGCTCAGAGCTGTGGGATGGCAACAGCTATGGAAAAAGAAGGTGCTTTCTGAAAGCTTTGGCTTGGCAAGTATCTGGATGGGAGATAAGGTATGTGAGGGGCTCCTGGGCAAGAGCTGACAGGGTTGTCAGGCTTTTCCAGTCAGGCTACTTTAGGAGTCAGACATCTACTCAGCACAGGACTACTTCTTCCTCTCAGAAAACTGCCCCTGCTCCTTTTGCAAGCTGTCAGAAATGAGGGTAACAGCCCTCATTTTCTGCTTTAATAGGTGATTACCACTTGTTCTCTGCCAACATATATGGTGTCCACCTTTGGGCCTAATCCCAAACCTGTCATATATTGCAGGATGAGGCAGGGGAAAGAAGCTGGGAAGTCTCTCATCTCCTGCTCAAAGCATGGTCAACACTGAATGGAAAGGCTCTGTAACAATCGAGGGAAAGATCTTATTTCAGATCGACCCCTTTGTCTTCCTCTCATATAAACCTTGAGCTTGTTCTTACACCAATTCCACTTCCAAATTTTTCCACTTTTGACTAGCTAAGCATATATATACATTGATTTGAGAACACAGAACAGTAAACCCTACAAATGAAAGGAAACAAACAGGATGCCTATGGTACAACAATAACATTTTGAAGATTTTTACGGGCTTCTTTATTTTCTTTATTCTAATATGCATAGCAGTCATCATAAACACTTTTGACAAACCATTATTTCAGCAACTGTAAATGAATTATGTTTATGAGGCTTTTTAGATAAATTTCATCACATCAATAATAATTTCAGATCTATTTCAGGGAAATAAATGGAAAGAGGCTAACTAATAAAACAGTATCTTGTAATTCGGCTGGAAAATTCACTAAATTTAGACTCTGTTTGACTCAGCAACTGAGCAATAAGGAACATGGGAATGGAAGTAGCCTGGTTTTCTCAGACATCCCTGATTTTACTTTAACTTGAATAATAATAATAATATCCAGCACAGTTTGAGTTGCACATTGCAGCAACTGTTAGATAATTTATGACAGTCATGCAGAGGCAGAAGTTGATATGGTAAGGAGCTTATAAAGGTTAACTCTCTTCTGTCTGTTGAGATGTCCCACAGAAAGCTCTAGTTGGGCAAAGAAGAGGATGTAGCATTTTCTGGCAATTTATGGCCAGTCTGTTATTGTCCCCATTCACTGACATGCAAAGTTTCTCTTTCCTTGAGAGAAACCCACCTCTCATTTGCAATGGGGTGTGCTCCGCTGGTGCAGGCTGAGATTTGAACTACTCAATTTCTTTTTTTGATTTCAGTTTCCTGGCACTTTTATTCCCGCCATTTAATTTTGTACAGTGTGTTAGGGAGTATGTTGGTATTTCTTGGGTTTGATACAGAAATTTATTTTCTGCAGGTAATAGCTGTTTTCTTCACTTCAACCCCTGTAATCAGCAGTAAATAAAATAAAGTGCAAAGACTTACATAGGGTAAAAGGATGGTATCACTGCTAACACCACACAAACTAATGAGGAACTGCAGTGTTATCCTAAGGTTGTTACTCCATTTTTCATTGTTGGCCAAAGCATTCCAGACATTTTCCATCTCTGGTCCAGGAATTTCATCTCCATACTGCAAAGAATCATAGGCACACATTCCTTGAAATATGCAGACTTCCAAACTAAAGCATGTTCTTTTAGAACATTTTCTCACACAAAAAAACCCCAGTAAAATGCTGTAAAAAGTTACCAAACAGTATTTTAAAAAGCTACCTGACAGATTTCAGAGTATAAACTTAATTTACAACTATTTAGGTTCTGATCCACAGGCGGACTTAAATCATAAGAGAAAATAAAAGTCTTGAGGACTGTAAATTCAAGTAATCCTAAAATTAAGCACGTTTGGTTTGATTAGTACAGACTGTTCCAGTGTAAAAATTCTGGTACTGGAGGGAAGAAACAAAAGTTTTACAGGTTAGTTTCTTTGTCTGATTTGTCTTTTTACCTTGGCTGTCATATACATGAGATTATTAAGAACCAGGGAGGTGGCCTCAGGTGAGCCCCAGCCATTGCCTTTTAGTCCACTTGTGACTGCTATTTCCCCATCCTTGTCCTTCAGTTCATCTTCTGGAGTGGTAGGGCTTGAGCCAGGGAGGAGCAGTCTGTTGTCCACCAGTTCAATATTATGAAGCCATGGCAGCAGATAGGTAAGCATGATCTGTCTTCCATTTGGATGTGTTGTTGGAAATCGCTGGCTTACCTCTAAAATAGTAAGAGTTGAAAAGTTAATATCATAATATTAATTTATGATGGAAACCCTAAGTACACTGTTTAAATCACATTTCTGACATTTGTTAGACCACCTGATGGTTTTTACCCTGCACACCACATGCATAAAAAAACATGTTCTTGAATTTCCTGAAGAGAAACATGGAATTAATGTTCAATAATAGCAAGCAATTGATCATATCTTCTATCTGAAATAACGAACTCAGTCTGGGCATAGAAATAGAAAGTCACCCCTTGTTACAGTGCCATGCTATGTATTAAGTGAGGTGTCAATGTCAATAAAGAAGAAAAAGGATAATTCAGTTACTATTGGTTACTCTAGAATTCCAAGAGCTTCTGGAGAATATACAAAAATGTTCTGCAGATTACAAATGCCTCACTGGCCTCCAGGTTTCTAAGCTATAGTTTAAATAATAAGGAACTTATTATACTGAGTTTACAAAAAAAATCTTGCATATATTGGGATCCTACTTCCTGTGGGAATCTCTATAAAAAATTCATAGCTGGCTGTCAGTTCAGGAATGCTTGTATACAGCACTTTATACAGTTTACATAAAAAGAACTGGCACTGTAAGACAAAGGGATTTGGAAAATCTGGGATAAGAAATATAGCTTCCTGCCAAAATGAACCACATTATCTCTCTTTACCAGAATTCTTCTGTAAAATCAGTAGAGCAACCATTTCCTTTTTTTACTCACTGCCTGGTTTTTAAAAATCAAGAATATACACACTGTTTTCTCCTCCCTATGATTCTAGAGGTACAGAAAGGATGTCTCACTTGAACTGTAATATCCTGTATATCTGAGATTTTTTTAAATGACACAGTCATTACAGCCACATGAGCAGACAATAACAGAGATAATGAACAGCATTTGCTTGATGACAAATGAGCCATCAGAATTTCCCTACACCAGTTATAAATAACTCATGGTATCTCGGGCACTGAGAAATGTAAGGGTGATGTATTGTTCCTTTACCCTCCCTCCAGCCCCTACAGACTGAGTAAAAACAACAGAAAGGGATTTTAAGAGCCAGTAAAAATTCCCACGATTACAGACATTTGCATTCTGCTATTTAAAAACTAGAGCAACACATAAGATTGATTAAACCAGACAGATATGTCTCAAAACATCATTGTTCCCAGGAATGGCCTCACAGTGGGTATATTCTGAATTGTGCTCCTGCAGGTCTCATTCTTTAATATTTTTCTCAGTAATCCGGAAAATATATATTTCTGATAAAACATGCTGAGACATGCAGATGTGGCAAATAACAGAAGGCAGAGATCACTCAGAGTGATTTGAATCATTGGTAGAACTGGACACAGGCAATCTGCCCGACGTTAAAGTCATGTTTATACAAAATGAAGAAAATATCCTCACAAGTATGATCTATGTAAATCCATGTGTAAGAAGAATCACATGAGAACCCATCATATTAGTGTTTGTCAGTGTCATTTTAACTCATTCAGGGCACTTATAATTTCAAAGTTACCCTAAGATCACATAAGTGGCACAGAATCCCCAAAGAGGGGCTGTACTTTGTGTGAATACCTGTAGGAAATATAGAGAGGATTCCTAAATCTGATTTGACCTGAACCAGATTAGAAACAGGTCAAGCTAAATTTATAAACAGAATTGTGGTTCAAAATGACAGCAGTCTAGCATTTGTACAAAAATGTAAAGGACATAATAAGTCAAATAAATATAGGTACCTGAAAAAAGTGGGAGGGTGAGTTCAGGATACATCCTTGCCAGTTCATATGAAAGAAGGGCAAGTGAGACACTGTAAAGAGGTGGCAATGGACCATGTGTCCCATACAAAATACTGCCTGGTCTTTGCTCAGCTACCTTTTTTGAATAAACAAAAAGCTTTGATTCAAGGATCTATAAAAGACAAAAGAAAAAAAAAAAGGAAATGAGACAATAAAAATTCATTAAAACAGGAAATATCAGCATTTGAAGTTTAGCTATCAGAGAATGCTCTATATGTTTCAGAGTACAGGCTCCAAATATGAAAGACACTGTAACATTAATTTTTATATAAATATTTGTGTAAGTTTTTATAGCTAGGACAAAACTGATTGCTTATTTTCAAAACAAAACTAATGTGTAAATAACAGTACTTTACAAGAAGTTCACCAAAAAAGTCTCCAAGAATAGGAGAAAAAAAAAAGTAGCTGATACGTGCCTGCATAAGTTGCATGGAAATTTCATAAATCTCTCTGTTGGTGTCAGATGCCTTGAACAGCACCAAATTTAAAAGCGTCACGATATCAAAAGGATAGTTCCTAGAAGAATAAACAGAAGATTTCTGTGAATGCTGGTGAGGAATGCAGATTATATTCACTCTGATTTACTGTGTAATATGGTCTAAAGAGAATGTCATCTTTCTTTTTTCTCTTCTACCATCAGAATATGGGAAAAGGAGCTCTTATGAATACACACTGCTTGATCAAAGGACCATCTGGTGAACAGCAAGAAAGAAAGGATTACTTATAATTACCTTAGGCTAACGCTTCAGAATGCACTGAGTTACCCACAGTCAGAAATGCAATACCTGTGTCTATGACTGTCAATTCATTTTAATTTATAGCCTAAACTGTTTACAGGACAGGCTGACACCCATGAAAGAAAATGGGGGGCATGAAAATTTCCAGGGATAAAGTATTTCTTAGGGCAAGCTGCAATTAAAACAGTCCATTTGGACAAAAGACATTATCTCTGACATGAACATTCTGAGCTATTAGACAATTTTATGAAAATTGTTTTCAAAGACTAAACATGAAGATCAGCTTCAAAAAGTCTGCTATCTATAAAGTCAGCATCAATTTAAGGTTAAACATACCAAAATGTTAACAAGAATATTGTTAGAGGAGTAAATCCCACATCATAATATTTGGATTTGCACTAAACAGGTTTCTGTTTTCTCATGATGATTTGTAAATGCACTGATTGAATTGTGAACCATCAATTTATCACCCTAGATGTCAGCTACAGCACTCCTGGATGGCCACAGGATGCCTATTTGGACTTTCTAAAATGGCAGATACATGTGTGGTATGGGACATTCTTGGTAATTCCATATACTAGCTGCAAGCCAAGCTCTGTAACTGGCTCTTTGCCCTTCCACTGCTTGAAAAATAAACACCAAAAGAAAAGAAATGAAGGGAAGTGGCTTCTTTGTAGAAAGTTGGATAGACATCATCAATTGCTGCTCATTTTACAAGCAGTTTATCAGTGGTCTCCTGATACATTTTGATAGATGATAGAGCAAAAACTATTAACAGCTTTCAAATATTAATAAAAACTCCCATCTTGCTAGAAAGAGGATTTTCTCTTCAAAATAAGTCACATAGATCATACTCTCAATTTTTACTGTAGGAATGGAAAAGATGAATTTTTAGGTCACAGTGGCACAGGTAACACAATTTGAGGAAAAAAGACTGGCTGAAACTGCTCTGGTCCTGTGTTCATTAAAATAAAAACCCTGTTAACATAACTAAATTTGCAGACACAAATTCCATTCAAATTTTAAAAATCTCCACATAATGCAGTCTCTAATCTAGCTGTTCCTGTCGAGAACAAAACAGTTTTGCAGGAAAACTATGAAATATGTGACTTATTTTGATTTTCAAATTCCCAATTTTTTCTCTCTTGAGTTTTTTCTATGCTGATCATGCCTCTTGCCAAATTATTTTTGTGAGGAGTAAATTTTCGCATTTATTTTAATAAGATGCAAATAACTGCATTATTTAAATTATCTGTAAATTTTGTCCTTGAAAATAAAAAAGGGATAGAGTTTTATGAAGGCCTGACACAAAAGCAATATTTGTTTTCATGTCTTCATGTAGCTTGTGCTTGCTCAGCATTAGCAGTAATGATGATACCAGTTGACAGGGAAGGAACTAAACAAATCAAATGAAAGCCAATTTAGAAAAAGGACATGACTTTCAAGATAATGACATGTCAAAATAATGACTTTCAAGCTATTGACATTGAAAACATTTTTTTCCTTTTATAAACAAAATTAAAAACCATGTCAAATTTTTGAATCCAGATTTATGACCTACATTCAAATAAAAGGTTGTAGCTTTTTTTGTATCTTTCTGAGCAAAATAGCATCAAAATTCCCCAGATTTCAAATATAACTATAGTAAGAACATCTTCTACTGAGTACATCAACTTTGTTTTCAGAATCATGAAAATCAAGTGCTTGAGAAGATATGAGTGTGACCAACAACTCCTAACAATACAGCGAGCTGAACATTAGTTTTCTTTTTACATTTGAAAGTGTAGATTAATAAATTAACTAATACCTGCTTCCACACACAGTTGCAATGGCTTTGAAGCACCCAGAGGCAAGCTGGTATGATCCTGTGTAACATCGATCTATAGCCCAGTTGAAGAGATTGATTTGATCAGGATTCAGTTCTAGCAACAGGACTACAACTTCACACCCAAGCTGGTGAACCTGAGCAAACATCAAAAGATGATTGATGGAGTCAGACATATTCATTCTCTAAAATTCTCAGAGGGATATAGGCAAAACAGGGCAAAAATGGAAAATTCAAATATGTAAGAAGAAATCAGAACATTTGTAATAAATTTATTTTAGGGATAGCAGAGTTGAAATGTGACTCAGGTTTCAACACTTGAAAAAAAAGTATGTACAAAGACCATATAAATGAAATAAATTTTCCAAAATTAGGCACAACAACAACAAAAAAGCAGAATTTTTGGAAATTCTAAGATACTCGATAAGTGTTCTTGGGCAACTTCCTTTTGTATCAATTAACTGACTTGCTAACTGATTTCCTACTGCACATGAATTACACAGAGTGACAAACCTTCATGTTTATCCTTCTTTTGACTAACACAGAAGCAAGGCAGACAAAGAAAAATACCTTTTACAAGACTGAAAACTTATATGTTTAATCCAACTACATCAAGAACCTAACAACTCTCCCTACAGACTGTGAATCACTTAATCCTGGTACCACCACTGCTACAAACACATCACAACTAAGGCTTGGACTTCGTGATCTTTCTGTACAGAACAGTGCTGGTACACCAAACACTAAGGCCTATTAATATTCTGTCACCAAGTGCAGGTGACTGCTTGTAGACTGCATATCACTTGCACATCTCTTCAAAGCTCAGTCCCTACCAACATTCCAAAATCCCATGTCATTTCTGAAGGATTTTCTCTGCAGCTATTAATTTCTTCTTTAAATTGTTCAACCTTTTTTTTTTTTTTCCTAATCAATTACCATTTCCAAAACTTCTATCCTCTAGCTGCTTCATATGCATTTATTTAGGTTCTGCTATTTACTTTCCAGAGCAGAGTTATGTGTGCTGGTATGAGAGTTTTAGGGAGAAGAGCAGGACCAAGTGCAAGATACCAAAAGGGAAAGATTGTTGTCTCTCTCTCCACTTAATATAAATCACCAGTCTACTCCTCCTCAACCAAAGAGGCAGTCCAATCAGCTGCAAACACAGAAGTATGACTGTAGGTACAAAGTCAAAGCCCATCTTCACAGAAATGGAAAGTGGCAAGAATAATCCATTACATGTTCTTTAAGAAGAAAAACATCCGACTTTACAAACTCTAAATTGTTCAACCAGTGAGTAATTAGCACCCAGCACAGTCCATCAGTGTTGCATTTTGGTCAGTACTTACACGTAAGTCTTGACAAGCCAGAATGTTATCGAGCCATTTGTAAAGATATCCATCGGGGGACAGACCAACATTATCAAACACAGGTCCACAGCAGAGCACAGCTGACATGGCCTAGGAACACACAGAACTCCAGTTACACAAAGTAACACAACCAACCCTTCAGAATGACTTGAGTCCAGGCTAACAGGACTGCCACTTGCTTTCTGCTTGGAGGGAACTATGGTGCAAATCCTAACAGCTGATTGCCAGAATTCAACAATCATGTTGCTACAGATTTTACTGGATTCCAGATCATGCTCCAAGCATTTTGGAGGGAGTACTATCTTGAAGATACATTTTGTCATTTTATCCAGTATTCACAAATCAAGCTACAAAACCAATAAAAATATATTCAGATGTTTCAATAGTATGTTACTGCAAAAACTTAAAACTGTCTTACAGCAAGTGGTGCAGCTTATGCAAGTACGTAAGATATTACTTTCCCAGCTTACTCATGCAGAGGAGCTGCAACTAGTTTTGCCACAGAAGTACATTATTACTGAGCACGTCTCCAGGCAAGAGTAAGAGGCATTCCTGAGGTGTACACTGGTACAGATTCAGTATCCTGAGGTACTGAATTGGAATTACACCTAATTCCAGAGCTTAAGGTCTCCTTGCTGAATCTGCTAACCCATTAATGAAAAGCTAAGTAAAATTTCAAAATTCACTCTGCTTTTTAAAATTAGCCTTGAAAAGGGTCAACAAAGAAAAAAATACGTAACTTCAGTGCTATATTCTATGGTACCACTGTACATTTACATATGAGCATACAAATTTGCATCACATATGCCAATTCAAAATTGTTTGAAATGAAAGGAAATAGACCCCACAACTACTTGTATTTTCACCGAAAAATTGCTGAAAAATTGCTGTTACTGGTTTGTACAGCAAAACTTTAGTACCTTTAATGCACAGTACTGGTATCTTGTAATCTGGTGATTTCTATCACTGTAACGGTCCAGTGGCGTGAACATTATACTGAAAGGTCCTGCCCACTGACTGAATAAGATGAACAGGTGATGCCTCAAGCTCTGCTGAGGGAAGAGAAATCTCCTGTGGTGAACTAAGTGAACAGAAAGATAAATAGTTGTGATTTATTAATATTAAATACACATTCATGTGGCACAATTGATGACATGATTTTTAAATTTCTACAAAAAGGGAGGGTTTTTTATGTGCTCAGCATACACTTACTCTGAAGTATCTAAGCTCCTTTAAAAAATCTAACCAAGAGAGTAAGATGTGTCTTATTTCTAAGAACCTTCAGTTCTGAATTAACGTGTAGTTGTACAAGCATGTACATCCGACATGTTTGTAGAATCTGATTATAAAATCAGGGTTTTCCACTGCCTCCTGCATTCCTTTAGTGGCAAGTATTTACTTGGCTTTTCCAGTTCTTTAAATTTGAGCCTAAACAATACATGTATCTTACTCTAATACAGTAATAGGTATCAACAATAAATAAACTTAGTGGCTCTTTGTTTATGACAAATATGTGGTATATATTCTGAACAGCTGAATTGCCTGAGCTAATGAAAAAAGGCCTCAGACCTCATCTTCCAGTAATTACATTGAGGCCTTTAAAACTAAGGGTTTTTTTCTTTTTTGCTAATGTAATTATGTTATATTTCTGAAGTGATTTTGCAATATATAAAAAGCATGAAATCAACTGGATAAATCTTTGTGATACAACTGGATTCAGGTAATGTGGGATACTGTCTCAACACCTTGGGCAAGTTTTTCACTGGATTTAATATTGCAGATTGTCTGTACCTACTTGTATTTTCAAGGCCTGTCTGAGCTTATGAAGAGTCTGGCAATCAAGTCAGATGGGTAAGGGTAAGGCCTTGTGCCAAAGAAATACAAAATCCCTGGAGGTCACAGACAATTTCTTTGCTAGGCTTTTAAAGAGGTGATTCTTAGACATGACTATTACAAGCTTCATCAAGCTTTATTGGTATTTTTATTTCAATCTTAATAGACTCATGAACAATTTATTTTCTACATTCCACTTTCATTATATGAAAATTCACAAGCAGTGAAAAAAGCACGGACAAAAAAAGAAACAAAAAATTACTTTTCCAATACACATACTAAATGCATAATTTAGCTCCATACCTGGAACACACTGAATCAAGTTGGCAATCATTGCACTGAAATGTGCTCTCATATCCTTAAGGATCTCGACTTCTTTATCATTTTCAGCCTCCAAAAGCATGCGAGTCAGATCAACATATTCTAAGAACAAGGCTCCAAGGGCTAGTGTATCTCTTTCTAAGGCTCCATTTGTACTAGCATAAAGGAAAATTGCACGTTAATATAGAATAACACAGTAGTTATACTGCAGTTTGCTGCGAAAATGCATACAAAGTCTCTCCATATCTGATAGATCACACAATTCTTCAAAGAGCATACTGACATAATCTCAGTGAGGCAAACACTGAAAATTGTATCACGTAAAATATCAATATTTATGATGGGTGATAGTCCTACCTGTCACTTATGACACCAGCATCAGCAAGGAGTTCAAAAATTCGCAGTAGCTGCAGTCTTAGTAGATCTCGTCGTTCTCGACGTTTCTTGTTCTTGGAATTTAAAATAACAACCATATTTATATGCATAGGTGTACACATTAAAAACTAGCAGCTTCAGAAATGCCAATATCATAGTGAGATTTAAGAATTCCAGTTCAAGATTTTTCTTCACAAAGGAACTCAAGTACTTTTGGATATTGCACTCTACCGTTGTGCTTATACATCAACAAAGAACTGAATAGGATCAATTTTTTGTCTTTGTAACTATTCTTGAAAAAACTGTCAAAAACTGCCTTAGTACTTATGGAAAATGTGGAAATGAAATACTAGATAAAAATAACTAATATTCAAGGTTCCTGTACCAAAACCCCATGCTATCTTCAGGTAACAGGGATGTTCATGCTAGTTTAGTGTCACCTAGTTTGGGTGCTGGAGGCACTTACAGTGCAGAATGTATATCCAGACCCAAGGAAGTAATTATCTTAGTGATTAGCCATTCCTGAACTTGGCAATGCTGCAGCACACCATCACTCACATTCAAGTGAGCTCCTAGCAGACACCACTCCAGTCCAGTATTGGCTGAGTTGACTGCAGGGGTTTTGCCCACAGGAATGTACTACTCCCACAGAACAGGACTGCATGGCTGTTAACTGGCTCATTGTATCTCACTGTCTTCTAGAAAGCTGTCCTTTCTGTCTCCTGTCTTTCCTGGAAAGATGTGGATGCAACAAAGACTGTTCTTTGCTGAAAGGCTAAATTGACTAGTTTGTATTCTGATCTCCCCTGAGCAAGAAAAACATGAGAAGGTAAAAAAGCTGCTGTTGCACTCAAAGGAACTCAAAGAAAAGCTCAGAGAAAATGCAGATTTTGCTCTTCAAAACTGAGCAATATTGAGATCAAGGGCCTATCTCTTCTAGGACTCTGGCTCTGTCCATGGCCAGCAGTAGATGCTTTGTCTGGTATTCTGACCCAGAATCAGCAGAATTGCAACATCCCAGCCAAAGGTTTTATTCAAATAATTATGCCATTTGATTTGTTCTACTCAGAGCCCTGTTTTTCTCCAGTTACACTTTTAAGGCTCCAGGAAGCACATGTAAGGAATAAAGCAGTTTTACTGTAATACAGTATTTACCAGACACAGCTGCCTCCTGCAGCAGTGTCAGAGGTGATCTGGCAAGCTCCATGCCAGCGCCCACAGGGCGGATCTTGTGTAATGTCCATTTTGGTTTATCCCTGCAGCTCTTGGCCATGCTGGGAATTCTCTTCCTTGTCATAGCATATGTTCAAGGACATTGTTTCTGGTTTGTTGGATAGCTGCCTGCTGACATGGAGGCCTGCTGTGTTCTCTACAGTCACACAGCCCATACAGTCATTCTTGGGTTTCCAGGTGGCACTGCTTGCAGGAAGGCATCCCATTTATTCATATCAGGAAAAATACAGGAACTGAGGTCGCAGTCTCTTGTCCTTGTATTCCTCTACTGACAATCCCATGTGCTAAATTTGCTCTTACTGCATACAGTAAACCTCTGAATTACAGCAGTTCCTTTCCTGAGGGTACACTGGATATGTGTGTCTCCAGAAAAAGCTTTTCAAGTCTAAGTTGTCTTAAATGGTGCACAGACAAAATGCAGAGCCAAGTGGGTGCACTAAGGTGCATTAATCCACTTCTGCCCAGTATCAAAACAAGCGACCTTCAAATCAGTGACTTCATAGGGATGGAAGCCACACAACTGAATTGAGGTGTGAAGCAATACAGAATGGAAATGTTTGTGGACATTTACCAGACTCAGAATTATTAATAATTGTCCATGAGCCATCTCAGATTCCTATCTTGGAGCCAGATGGAATGGTCCAAAACTGAGCCAAGGAGGGAGAACTGAGCAGGACTTGAGTTCAGTGCTGAAGCTCTCCCCATGGCTCTTCTGTTTAGCTGCATAGACACATCCTGTGACTAAACTGCTTACTGAGGCTACAGATTTAATCATCAGGGGTTTTTAGGAACACAGTATTCTCTCTCGTATGTATTTGGAAGATCTGCTGGGAACCCTTCCAGCACCACTTTCTCTTGTTACAAAAGAGAGTGCTATAATGAAGGTGAAAAATCAAAACTCTGATGAATTTGTCAGTTAACTGATCACACTTAGAATGAATCCTATGCCATGTGATCCAGGCTGATTCTGCCTGAGCAGGAAGGTTGGATCACTTTGGTCCCTTCCAGCCATTCTGTGATTCCATGAAGTTGAAATAGGTCACCCTGCCTGCCCTGAAAATAAAAGCACATCTAAACTGCCACAAAATGTGCTTGCAGCCCAGATGTGTAAAAACTTTTTTTTTTTTTCCCCCAGATATTGAAAGTGAATTTCCAATATATCCAAGTTCTGTATGTGTAAAAACTTTACTGGATGGAAAATTTTTCCTCAGAACGGAATTCTATATGGTATATATATCAGGTAGGTCATTGATAGAATTTAAATTAAACTAGGTTTGAATGGAATTATTATAAATTATGCAATTAATAAAATTCTTGTTGCACACAGAGCTTAATTTGCTAGTTAGTACAAAAGAATATATTCATATTTCAAACAGACAGAATTACTATTTTTAAAATAATTTTTCATTTAAAAAAAACTGAGTACATTTGATTTTTGCAACTAACCTCTGGTCTTCTTTCTAGGGCTTCTTTCATTAGTGGGTGGAGTTCTTCTACTAATTCCCTAAATTAAAAAAACATAAATATTTGTAAACAAAATCTAATGTCCTTTGAAACAATAAATATTTTGATAAATATTTTATCCAACATATAAAAATGAAGATCTAAAGTGCAAAAAAAATTTAAATATATACTTAAGTTGAAAAAAAAAACATTTGCATTAGAGGCAAATAACTAAGAATAAGTGGAGAAGTACCTGAAAACAAGGGAATTTGTTCTTCCAAATCCTAATACAAGTGATTCTGTTATTTCTATGCTTTCAAGTCTCATCAAAGGAACAAGCTGCTTTAGTAAGACTCCAACAGATGGAGTTCCAATAGCCTAAAATATATTAAAATATTGTTGAATTTAATTGTCAGGATATCAATATTAAGTAAACACATTTTTTTCTTTTTTTTACAAACAAACATTGTCTGAGAATCAATACATATTTTAAAAACATGCTGGAATGATTTCACTAATATGGACATCAATCCACCAGTCTAACTGGATGTCTGCTACCTGACAATCACCTCAATAATGCCTAACACGTAAATACATCTGGGAAATCTCTTTGCTTTAGTTCAGATTATTGTAATTTACTTGATTTGTTGTTTCATTAAAATATTTCAGTAATTGCATTTGTGGAGCTACTGCTCCTCTCAGATTGCTACTACCTGAAAGTGTATTTTATATATTATTGTTTCTGACAAGCATATATCCAACAGGAATACAATTTGCATTTGGAAATTTGCTTTATTGCTTAACGTTTTGAATTTACAAATTGGAGTGCTCTACAAGGAAATAAAGAGGATGACAAACTAAAGTTAACTTCAAAACACATGTCCAGACCTTCTATATTTTGAATCGCCCAGAATGAAAAAAAAAAAAGTAAGATATTGAAAACACTATGGCTTTCGCCAAATATTTATCAACACATCAACATCATATCATACAGATGTTTTAATTGCTAACTATGCGTGTTAAGTATTTTGCATATATCGAAATATTGCCTAACTGAAATACTTTCATCAGGATAAGATTTTGCCTGTGGATGCAGTTCAAAATCCCCCTAAACAAATCGTTTACTTGTAAGAGGTTGCATCACCTTATTATCGTAGTTCATTGTTCCATCAGGGGTCGTAGCCATGATCTCGGGTGTTGAAGCACGCAGGTGTCCTGGGCTCATAATACTGGGCTTTGCTACTCCGAAACACAGAATAAGGTAGTTTCTCCACAAAGTAACATAGTTGTCTCCACTGCTTGCTGTACTTGTTTTCTTTGCATTAACAGGAATACTAGAATTTAAAAATAAATTAGAATTATTAAAATGATCTTCCAGTCTTAATTACAAGTACTAAAGTCTTAATTACAGTATTTTAAAATATTTCAAGGGGGAATAAAACATGCTATGCATCTACCAGCTGCAATTCCACATGACGTGATAGACAGGAAAAATCAATGAAGGTAGAAAACTGGAGTTCCACCTTACAAGTTGCAATAATGGAACTCAAACCTCTGTGGCACCACTTTCTGTGTGGCACCTTGCAGGATATGTGGACTGATACTCAAACACAGGACCAAAGAAAAGCTTACATTAAAATCACACAGCTCGTACAAAAGAAAGTGAAATGCAGATTGCCACTTACTTTGGATCCACAAGAGGCATTATCAGCTGTAGCCTCGTGAAGGCGTATGGCCACGCATAGCTGAGAGCTGTAGGACAGTGCTTTGGTAGATTCTCCTGCCTAAGAAAACTGAAGAGGCAGAGAACCCACGGGTCTTTAACAGACTGTGCAAAAATCCAGACATGGGAAGGACTTTTCACATCATAATGGCTATTTACTAGGACAGCATTCCACTCCACCAGCCACTGCAAATCCACACTGTGTGTTAACGGAATTGTTGTCTACGGAGAGAAAAGATAAATTAACACTCCTTCCTGTACTAGTCAGAAACCAGGCACAGAGGCAACACATTTGCTTTGCTTTATTATTAATGAAGAGAATGAAAGCACAAAATTCAAACGTTGGCAACACCCAAACCCAGGTGCTGCTATTTCAGACGAGTTTCCTAATTCCTGTATCATGAAGTCAGAAAGTCTCTTTCTTGCTCAGTTTCTGTTTTCAGATGCAGAGGGACCCAACTGCCCCACCAGTTTAATGTCCCTTTCTGTGCTGGTTTTGGCTGGGGTAGAGTTTATTTTCTCCACAGTGACTGGTATGGGGCTGTGTTTTGATTTGTGCTGAACACAGGGCTGATAATACAAAGATGTTTTTGTTATTGCTGGGCAGGGTATGCACAGAGCCAAGGCTTTTTCTGCTTTTGTATTGCCACACTGGTGAGGATGCTGGGGGTTCTTGGGAGGCTGGGAGGAGACACAGCCAGGACAGGTGACCCCACCTGACCAAAGGGAGATTCCAAACTGCATGACATCATGCTCACTGCATAAAGTGAGGGAAGAAGAAGAAGAAGGAAGAGGGACTTTTGGAGTGAAGACATTTGCCTTCCCAAGCCACCGTTACACATGATGGGGCCCTGGTCTCCTGGAGATGGCTGAACACCTGCCTGCCCGTGGGAAGTGGTGAATTAATCCCTTGTTTTGCTGTGCTTGCATTCAGAGTTTAACTTTCCCAGTTAAACTGTCTGTATCTCAACCCACAAGTTTTTCAATCCAGCTTTTACCCTTCTGATTCTCTCTCCCATGCCACTGGTGGGGAAGTGAGTGAGCAGCTGTGTGGGGCTTGGCTGCTGCCTGGGGTTACTTAAGTATCCAACATGTGGCTCAAACCCACAGCCCTGGAAAGGGCACTCAATGTGGCAAGGACCATTTGTTGCTTTAAACTTACTGAGGCTGAAAAGTGCCCCAAACTGATTCTTCCTGCCCTTTGGAAATGCGCTTTTCACTAATCTCCAGGCCAGCATGCAAAATCAGTTGTCGTATGTATCAGTTCCTCTACTGACACATCTCTGATTCCTCTGATGCATGTCAGACACATCAGGCCCCTTAGAGAGCAAAAAGAGAGATTCACCCCAGCTGTGAATTACTTTGGACCTTATGCTGAGGTGTGCAGGCAGGGCCACTTTCTGAGGACACCAGGGAGCTAAAGCTTATTCCCTTCTCAAACAGATGACAGCAGTGAGTGACTACCAAGTGCCTCCAGCATTAGGTGGTGCTAGCGGTAAGACTTTCTCAACTTTTCTTTTTTTCTGTATCTTCTCTATCTGCGGTATCTTCCATATCCATAGTACGATTACTTTCATGGAACAGATTGTCTGGGATATTGTGGAGCCTTGGAGCTCTTGGGTAGATGGCTGGAGCCTTAAAGCTGTATGATTTATTTGATTTTTAGCAGTATTATTTTTAGTTTTTCATGTCTGATATTTGTTATGTAAACACACGCAGTAACAGTAAAGTAATACTTACTGAATCTGAAACAGCCACATGTATAAAGCTTTCAAGAATAGAAGAACTCAACTGATCCATGACATCAATCATAGGTCTGTCATCATCCTGTATAACACAGAAAATAAAAGTTTACTGCTCTTCTGACCAAATTATTTCCCTTCTTATGTTTCTTGGATATGCAACAGAAACATCTAAAAATTATGACATGAATCTGAAGTAGCTAAAAATATTCATTGTTAACAATGGGTACATTTTGTCTTTTTCAAATTAATCTCAGAATTAAGTCCAAGTTGTGGTTTGAAATGAAGTTAATTTGTGGCTATAGCTCACTGCTTAGGAAACAAAAGCACATATCAGAAAATCCCAAATGACTCTGGATAGCTGGTATCAAAAGACTGAAAAATTAGCTTACTGTTTATTGAAGCATTCCTTTGCCATGAACACACATATTTGTGTTCTTAGGCATTTAGATGGCTCACTGAGCTGTGACTGCCAGTACACAACACGACTCTCCATATTTTTGTATCCATAAAAAAGACTTAGAAGTCTTTACTATAGAAGGAAAATGTATGTGAGTGATCTTAAAGGTGTCTTATGCTGTAGGTTTTTTCACCCACAATGGTATGCCACAGGAATGGGTTTCATTTCCAATATAAATTTATAATCTTGACAATACAAAAATGACCCATGTAGTAAAAAAGGTTTTACAGTGTATTTTACATTCACTTCATTCCAAGAGAAAATAGAAGTTGCTGTACATTTTCCTTCAAATGCTTATACAGGGCATTTGCCATTCATGTTACATTGTTAAGGCCACAGAAATGTTTGCAGTGTTAAGGAAAATAAAAAGAGTAAGCTGAGATCAAATGCTTTTTTATAAACTAAGAGCATACCTGCTACACTGCAGCAATTACATTAAAAGCAGCTGTAACAGCAGTTTTGAGCTTTATCTTTGGGAAATTTTAACTCAAAGTTTCAGAAGAGAAAAATCCTACCTCTGCCTGGCCAAGGGCCAAGAATAAAGAACGGATTTCTCTGAGGATTAGAACAGCCAGTTTCCGCGTGGCAACCTGGAAACTACACAGCAGAACCAGCGCAAATCCTTCGACTGCGTGCAGGACGTTGGAATAGGGGCTCCTTTCAGACTGTATCCTGTGGCTGGATCCGTTTGGTATCAACTGCAGAACAGTGCAAGGTGGGGGGAAATGGAGTGGTGGTGTTTGCAAGCCAGGTCTCCAAGAAATATTCTGTTTAACTATTCAACTATACAGATGTACATATACATCAAAATGCAGAGGCCACGTAGATGCTGGACTGGGAAACTTGACGTATTCTCTCCAACAATCAAGTTTGTTGCCTTAGGCTACCTTGTTTCACAAAAGCAAGAGTGAGCAGAGTCCTTCTAGCAAATCCTTCACTCTAATTTTCAATTAATCTACCCATTTTTTTCTATCCTCCACTAAAAAATAAATGAATAAGTCAGATGGTGAACACCACACTTTTTCTACTCCAGACAGCATGCCCTCAGGTCCTTCTTTGGTCCTGTAGGATCCAACACCTTAGGTAGGTGGCCTCTAGAACCCAACCCCACAAGTGAAGTGTAACAATATTTAATGAAAAGTATGTGTGGATCTCTCTTTTCTACATTTTTATGCACTCCTGTTATTACCAATTAATTAATGGTCCTCTGTGACATAA
Source organism: Sterrhoptilus dennistouni (assembly GCA_013397095.1). Lineage (NCBI taxonomy): Eukaryota > Metazoa > Chordata > Aves > Passeriformes > Zosteropidae > Sterrhoptilus > Sterrhoptilus dennistouni. The sequence goes on along the minus strand of VWZU01016815.1, from coordinate 186,453 downwards.
AACACACATCTTGTTTGCCCAAAGGAAAACATACGCAGTGTGATTAGTTTAGGAGGTAAGAAGCCTAAAAATCATTTCTCATAATGAAAATATCTGTGGGACAGTGCAGATGGGAGAAGCAGGAGAAAAGCTGTTCAGTTCCCAGAAATGTTTGTAACACATGGAGACAGCAGGCTATGGTAAAAATCAGGTTCTTTGATGTTTCTGCATCAACCAAGGGAAAAGAAGATCTACTTCACTCTTCACAGCACTCCCACTAGCATTATCAATCTGTTTCAGCCCTGGGAAAATGTCCTTCTGCCACATCTACATACACATATTTCACTTCACGTGCTTTTGTTGATGTGCATATTTTAGTTTGGCATGCATTCTCTTATGTTGCTCAACAACAACATCTGCTGTATTACACAAGGACATGGCTGTCCTCAAAAGACACGTGAACTAATTACCTAAAAAAATTTTGCATAGTGAATTCTTCTCAGGTGAGTAAATACAAAACAACAAACCACAGCAGCATCAAGGAACGTAATTTCTGCCTTCAGTTAGTAAAAATGTTAGGACACAGACATCTTGACTCCATACCTCTGCAGATCTGGTTTTCGCCTGCTCAGAAGCTTTTCCTGGAGTGTGTATTACAAGCTTCCATTGCGTAAGCAACTGTAGCAGCAACTTCAGAGAAGTATCAAGAAGGGTATGATGCATATCATTCACTTCACGCAGCAGAAAACTAGTGAAACCAAAGAGTACATCCTCCCGCCAGTCAACAAAGTCAACAAGTAGGCCCTGAAGAGAATTCTGTGCAATGTGTCGAAGTTCATCATCCATATGGATGGACAGCCTGCAAGTAAAAAGTAAATGTCAGATAATAAAAGATATCAGGAATGTTTATCAGTACATGACAGCAATGGAAAATTCCCATTAACAATGGTGGATGATACTATCATGGTTTCATTATTGCTGATCACAATCAACATCCTTGACCTGTCTTCTATATTGTAATTCTTGCTAATGCAGAAGATATTCACGATCCAAACAGGGTATCTCTAAAAGTACATAATTTGGCAACTTTTCTCCAACTGAGTATATTTTTTATTTACTCCTAAATGAATAACTTCCATGTAGGTATGATAATAAAAGGCTTACAAGTAAATAAATAATTTCAGAATTTATGTATTAATTTTTTAACATTAAATATAAAAATAAAAGAATAGTAACAGGTCACCTAACAGTTAAAACAAATCTTTAGCCAAGATGCAAACCACAAGTAATGAAAGCAAATCTTCAAAAAGAATTAAAATGTGGCATTTGAATTAAAAAATGCTTTATGTTTTAAATAACTTAGGATGAGAAAAAGGGGAAAACAGCCTCAGGACTTTCTATACTTTTAGAAACACCCTCAAAGTCCTTCTAAAAGATGGTGACATTTCAGATCCCATTTTCAAATTTTATTTTCTTCTTTATTTGCATCATGTTGAAGTCCTTCTCAAAGTAACAAAATTTTTATATTTCTTTTGACACAGAAATCATCAAACCATTTCTATATTAGAAGCTGGCAAAATTAAGTAAATTCAGATTAGTGCTTTGCAATTTTTGGTTCATTGCCTTTATGATACATTTTGTTTTAATTACCCATGAGACTGAAATTTTCTGTACTGTGTTAGAACTCATTTTCAAAGTATTTTATCTACATTTAATCTACACAATTAAAAAGGAGGACTCATTATAATGAAATGGACAGAAAGTTAGGAGAAAAAAAACCCAAAATAGCAAATGGAGTGGAACCAAAGTCCATTCAGTTGGAAGTGTATGTGGTTCATAAAAAATCTGCTTTATTATAGCTGCCTAATTTGGAGCAGAGGACATTTTATTTAAGCAAAAAGAAAGCAACTGCCATGAAAATTCACTCCTGGCGACTATGGCTCCAAAAATAACTGTTATGCTTTAATAACCACATGACTTTCTATATATATTTAGAAACACAGTATTTGTTTGTGCTAAGAAATGATAATTTTTGTCTCCCTTTTGGACAGCCAACACCAGATAAACAAGCAAAACCTTTTGAGACTACAATTAAGTCATCCATGAAATGACATTCACAATGACACAAAAGCAGTAACAGAGAAGAGGACACAAAAGACATCTCCTAAACCCAGGTTACTGCCCAGTGGCATTATCTAATGAAATGAAATTCAGATTGATCATAAGCATGCATCTCTGCATGACAGGCAGTGCAGGAAGCAAGTACAAGTTTGTTTGTTTGCACTTGAGTCAGTTAAATTCAAGACCTACTTGGGAATTTGTAATGAATGGTTGCAGTGGGCAGTGAAAGGGCAAAAGGTACAGTATATACTTGACATCTGCTTCATGGTTTATAATTTGAGTACAGCTGTCCTGAAAAAAGGTCTGGCTGCTGACTTACAGAGCCCTTCCAAAAACCACCAAATGACACATCTGTTGTGAGGATGAAAAACTCAAACCAAACTGTGAATACAAGAACTAATTAACTGAAAGATGTAACTTTATGCCTTGTGAAAAGAAAATATTTAACAGCTTTCTATCTCAACAGCACAGACTCACATAAATCCCTGGCAGAACAGCTTCTAGGGTTCTTTTAAAAAACAGGGAGGAACTGAAACCTTGCCTTTTCCAAGTTTCTTATCCTTGTATTGAGTCTAGTTTCTGACCCAGAACACACAATAATGTAATGCAGAGTTCTCTAGAACTGCAGATGCTTACCTTCCGGGCCTACACTTTCAAAATTTGGAGAAGTAGTCAGTCTGGTCTCAAATAAACATGGGACAGTATACAGAACGTAGCAGTTCTGGTGCTGGGGCATTCTGGTGATTTACATTATTCTAGGCCAGCTATTAATTCTTTAAACAGTTTATTATTTTCTTCTCTGAAAGTATGTTCTTGAAGACAATTTTCAGTTCATGCTGTCCCAGACTAAAGAGACATAGTTTTTAAATTCACTTATCTTTTCCCCCTTGTTCTCTGCTCAGCCTCTTCTTCAACTACAATGCCCCAGCTCGCATGCTGCTCTCCAAATCAGACATCCTTGATATTGATTAGATCAGAAGAACTTTTTTGAAAACCCTCTAGACCTATACATGTGAATGAGATCTTTCCATAGGAACATCTCTTTGTTCAGTTTGTGATCTTGCTCTGCAATACTGAGACCCTACCCAGTTGTTTGAATACCACTCTGTCTTCTGAACTGTTTCTGTTTGTTAATTGCTTTCCAACCTATTATGTACCTATTTTATCTAATTTGTGTTTCCCTTGCTTACACTTAGGAATATGACTTAAAACACTACCAGTGTCTCAAAGATGCTGTAGGATGAGTACACAGAGGAGAGGAGAATAGATTTCCAAAGTTTGCCTTCTTGGGGAAAAATTGAGCATGTAATTGCTTCTGAAGTTGCTCTAGAGAAGCTTCCATCAGCTCCTCTTGACGTCACTCCTTTTCACAGTCAGAGTCAGATAACTCAGCGAACTTAGGGCTTGCATTGTCCCAGCAGGGCAATTACCTAAGAAATACTTAGAATCACAGCTGACCTTTTCTAAATGAAGTTTTTCAACAGAATAGAGATAGACCAGTAGTTACATTGAGAACTGTGAGACTTAAGGAGGGTAGCATTAATTTATAAAGAAACTCACACTGGTCTCCAAATTTTCTTAAGAGTAGTGACAGGTCTGGCCTGGATAATCCTGTGATTGAAGAGCTGTGACCTGAATAAATACGTGCTTTTTACCAGCTCAGTTAAGGCCATTAATAAGGATAGAACTCTAGTTAAAATATTGGATTAAAGGAAAACATGTCCTTTTAAATTTCCCTTAAGCAGAATTGATGCAACTGTTTAATAAGGTATCTGTATAATTTAATAATGTAATGACTTAAAACAACCTTCAAGTGATTTATAGCAGACAGCGTGCATGCAAGGAAATCAAGCTGGCCATGCACTGCAGCACACCTACTGCTGGTTGATGATTTGGCTTGTTTGGCTCTCTGCACTCCCCACTACAACCAGAATCAACTGTTTCACTGTTTTAGCACATCGCTGGGAGTTACTTGTTCATAGAGCAGAAAAAACTGGTTTTGTATGTAGCCTTCTGGCTCCCACATCTGCCCTTTCCTCATCTGTGATGATTGAAAAGCAAGAACAGGGCGGCAAAGTTTGCTTGCCACAGTTACCTGAGAGCAATATGCTGCAAAACCCTCTTGGTTTAATTTAATACCATAATCCACTTACATAAAGAACACAAGCTGGAACCTTTGTCTTGGATACCTGAACTGAAATGTAACAGACTTTTCTGTACTGACAGCACCTTTTATCATAATTATTTGCAACAAGTCACTGATTTGATATCCTGAAACCTAAGTGGTGTAGCAGTCATGTCACAGACTATTTTTGTTCAGTGACGTCTACTCAGACAATGAGTAAATGGAAGGATATAATATTTTTTTAAACTTATATTTTATTTATTTATGGCTTACAACAACAACAACAATAACAACAACAACAATGATAATCGTAATGTAAAAGGGTTTTTGCAATGTACCACATCTAGCACATTCTGTTTTCCCAAAGAGATGTGGGAATCATAAGTCAAAACTAAACAGGTATCTCCGTTTTTCTGCTACACAGAAAAGATGTTTTCTCCCGTTAATCAGAATGCTGTGATGGTTAGAAAACAGTAATATGTGACTTTTCTGAATAATAGCAAATATCATGTAACCTACATACTGATGGGGAAAACTTCTGGAGGACATACCAACTTTTTCATAAAATTCTGAACCATAAGAAAAGCACAAAACCTGTAAAAATATGCTAGGACATCTCTGTCTAATTCATTAAGAGCAATTTACTTTTCTTAAGCATGTATAAAAAGAAACAGTTACATATTCTGTGGCTTGGCTTTTCACACTGTTCCCCTGGAGCAGTCATTCATCACTTACCTTGCCAGCAAGTCGATCAACTCAAGTTTTGACATTCCATCAGGAAGTAATCGAGGAATAGCAGCAACACATGTTCTGAACAGATCGATTTTTGGTTTTCTTTCACCACTGAAAAATTAAAACACAATTTTGACCTAGCTTAAGAAGGAGCTGTGTTAAATGATCTACCTCTAAAGTGCCAGAGGCCTACTAAGAACATCAGAATGGACTGGTAGACACTATAATGAGATAAGAAGGAAACATGAATACATTTTTCCATTGAATAAATGGTTTTAATTTTGACACTTTTCACGCATCATATCCACACACTACTTGAAAAATCAATTATTAATGATTAATTTGTTTCTCTCTGAGAGAAACTGGCATATCTATAAAAAATGGAGGTACAATGTAGGATGATTCCTCCATCGAGATCAGCATTTATATAATGCAAACTTTGGATGAGGCAATGAGGAAAGAGTTGGGGTGTTCTCCATCATAGTGCAGCTATATTTCACCAGTTGTATAAAGCAAATAGCAGATGTGTAACAAGTTTAAATAACATGACTGAAGAAGACCCAGAAATTTTCCCCCAACAGAGGACAAGCCTATGGAAAACCATCATGATACATTTTTATACTGAAAAAGGTGTGTAATTTAGAGGTAGGTATAGCCTGAGAGTTTCTGTTGATCACTACCACAGATAACAGCATTTTGGCTACTCTTATCAGTTAGAACTTGTTTTAGCAGCCCTAAGGGTGTTCTAATCTGTGAAATGGCACAATTGTTCCCTAACAGCCTGCAAAAGTCATTAAACGAAAAGTTCAGTATGAACCAAGCACTAGGTTGAAAGTCCATGAGTCTTCTAAAAGTAGCTCAAGTTTCAGTTGCTGATTATTTTCAAAACAGATGCAGTTGTTTTCTGACTTGTTTTCAACATTTTTGGAAAGTCTGCAGATTAAGTAAGTCCTTCAGATAGACCCCAACATGCAGATTTTTTTTATTTGCTCTTTTTTATCTGAATCATCTATTATCTGATGATGGAGTGTAGAAGAAATTACCAAAGCATAACAGCATTTCAAACTGTGCAGTCTTTCCCACAATATTATTAATTATTAGCCTATATTATGCTTTGAAAGGATAAAAAAAATAAGGTCCTATTAAGAGGTCATAGTATAAACACAGAGAAAGATTGTTCCTCTTTTAATATGCCTCCAACAGAACTAGAAAAGAGTGAGAGGGGGAGAAAGAGACACCAAGAAGCATTGTCAGCTATTTAACACCACACTGAAATGGAGTGACAAAACAAAAAATGAACTTAGTTTTCCTGTACCCCGGTCTATTGCCCTGGTTACTCTGTTCCTCCACCTGACAGAGGACATTGCATTTGGGTATCTTATTTATGTGTTCGGTCACAGATGAAGCTGGATGCAATGCAGTCTGAAAGAAGATTTTCTGTACTCCTTATTTCAGTGAGTAACACTGAGTACAGTTCAGTGGGTATAGAAAAGGCATAAACCGATATTTGACTTACTTAATTCAAAGATTAAAGAAAGTTTTGTAGCTAACACCCTACTTATCAGCTTGGATATATATTACATGAATAAAATGTTGACATGTTTTTAATTAACAGTCTTAATGGTAAGGAGAAAGTATACTCATTATTAATTACCTCTGTCTCACTGTATCTGTATTCTAACAGACAGAACTTGAAAAGTGTCAGCAACTGACTGGAAAAGGAGTAAAATACATCTCACTGAGAATTTGATTATGAACAAATCCATTTCAACTATTATCACTAAAGCAAATACTAGCTGGATTAATAACTAGTGCAAAATCCTATATTTTTACAGTTGTAAACACTAAAGTGCCATTGGGAATTTTATGTGCAGGCAAACCAAGTCTTCCTTGATTACTTGAAATGGAAAATGAACTTTGCAGTTTCCTTACACTCAGAGCCTAGTGTGGGCAAAGTCTGTGCATTTCAAATGGAGACTTGTAAAATAATAGTTTGAGAGGAAACTCTTCTGAAGGCAAATGAGTAATTATTTATAAATATAAAATCTGTGGGTGTTCTGTGGCTTATCAGCTGCTCAGAAGAGTAGCAGGGGAAGATCCAGACCTCAGGCTCAAGTTCCCAACTCACCATCTGAGCTACCAGGCAGAGCATGCGAGGGAGGCAAGGGGAGTCTTTGAAGTACTTGCAAGGACAGGTTTGTATTTTAGAAAAATGGATGCCCTTTTCTAACTAAATGTTGGAAAGTAATTATATAACCAGTACTGAAATTCATATCCCAGTGTAGGATGTAAAGGATGTTTCTTACTCAGGATTTTAATAAGACCCTCTATACTGGCATTTATTACTTCAGCAATAAAGGCTGAAAGGATCAGTAATTAAATATTGTCTTGAAGCAAGTCTAACACTGCCAAAGAAAATTCCAGAATCTTCATACTTTACAATATTATGTCTGCTCACTGCCTAGCTACTTCCCTCTGATCCTTATTTTATTTGTTAATAAAAATACCACTGTGGTATTCATTTTATACAGTTTACACATAAACTTTATGTAACCGTAACAAAAGCAATAAATTTAAAATGAACATAAATATAGTGTGATATCTACCAATTAAAGCCCATAAGAATTCAAAATGAATATGTAACTCTAGTGAAGCATAGAGTTCTGTGAATAAAATGGGAAGCAATTATATATAAACAATGTTGGCTTTTCCACATATCCACAATGCAGTTTTTGAAAGCATCATTTTCAATCCTGATAGTAACAGTTACTGATGTTTTTTGTGAGTTCACATGATTTTAGATCAAGTGATAATTAAGCATCCTGGATATTTTTTCCCCTTGAAAGAAAAAGTAAAAAAGTGCTATAATGCGGTTTGTTTTTGGTTTTGTTTTGTGGTTTGCTGTGGTTTTGGTATATCTAGTAAATTAGAGCTCATCTGGATATAAAGTACAACACAAAAGGCAGCAACTTACACAGGTAAATATTTCAATCTTCATGTTTCTGACAAAAGTTACTACCAAATCTTAAGGCTTCCTGAAATTTAAAACTCTTTTGAGTCTATTTTTTCACTGGCTCTAAAAATAAACAACATTTTGGTGATGCTGAGAAACCATTCAAATGATATTTATAGCAAAGATTAAATACACTTCTTATCTTAGTGCCCAAGGTTTCACTGTGCAATTATCTTTTGTGAATAAAATGTGAGTTTCAAAACTCGTCTGCCCTGTCACTTCAGTCTGAATACTCAAAATGGTTATGAACACTGGGTGCAAGAACTGAACAGGACATGGGGTAGGACTACAAGAAAAATATGAAATATTATTGAATAGTAATATTAGCTATGAATATAAATAAAGACAATGCTGGTGACACTGCATACAGTCTCACCTAGAGGCACTGCAACGAATAAGGGCAGAGGAACAAAAACATAAAGATTGTATCAATTGTACAAGGTAGTTCAATTTGGCCACTCATTGCAGTCAGTCTATCACTCACAGTACTCCTAGCAAGTTGACTTTTTTGGGCAGTAAATGTAAAAAATCTCAAAGAGACCAGTGTCCTTTTCATTACATCCCAAACTTTTTTCCAGAGGTTGTTTCTTTTCTAGAATAATGACCATGTCCATTGCTCTAACAGGGGAGATATGCAAGGTTTCCTTATAGCTGAGATCTCTACAGTCTGCGCTCTGCATGTACTAGATGATGTCTCTGTGTCTCTAACCTCTACTTGTTGTTCACCTCACCAGAACTCTGTCCACAAAACTTCCCTCACTAATAATTTTGGATGAAAGCAAAAAATGGTGATGCTCAATGCAGCTTGAAAGCACACTGGTTTGATTCTGTTCCAGTGGGATACTGCTTAAATCCAAGCCTTATCACAAGATTACTTGGATTTTTAATTAAGATTTGATTTGGATTACAAGCATGAAAAGCAAAGGGAATTTTGAAATATTATTAATAGGGATTTACAGAATTCATTGCATTCATTTTGAAGTTCAGTGATGCAAATATACCCTGAGACAGCATTCTGAGCATAGGCTGCCACATTCTCGACTTTAGCATTCTACTTCAACCATCTAAACAACCATAGGATTCACACTTTACCTACATCACAAACATCTTCAGTTCCAAACACTACAGCATTCAAAGAAGCACAATCAACTTGTCATAAACATTTTTTGAAAGTATATACTGATTAAAATGAATGTTCCTGTTTCTTGCTTCTCTTGTTTCTCTGATGACTCATGATAGACAGAAATAGAGAAAAAGTTCCAAAATTACATCTCCACGTTTCATGGGAATTATTGTTCTTTAGCACTCACGTAATCATGTCTTCAGGTTCTTTGTTAAGCATCTGTATGTTGGTTAGCATCATGCACCGACCCACTTCCTTGTCAAGGTGCCTGAGGATGTTGTCTACAGCTTTCCTTACTTGAGAATAATATAATGACATACCTGCAAAAATATGCTTTTTATATGCATTTTGTATAATTGGGGATATTTATAGATACATATATGTATATTCTGAAAAACAAAGTTGTTTACTCATGCTGTGGTGCATAAAATAAGAAAAATGCTTTGCTCATGAGATAGCATATTCCACTAGTAATGATATCCTGATCCAAAACCAGAGTATGCTGCCTGCTCCAAAAGGAATGCTTACGTATTATACATGGAAACTGGAATACTGGATCATAAAATAGCAATGAAATCGTTAATACAAGAATTTAATAGTGCAAACATTTCTTACTGAATACTATCTTCAAATACTTTAAATACTTCAACAGCAGTGGGTCTTATACAGCGAATTTTCTTGCTATTACTACAATGATCTAGCACAGTACAACACAGGTCTTTGCCACTGCTGTAGACTTCATTTCATTCACATAACTTTGGGGACTTTATGAAGTGTGAAGGTGAGCAGCCAAATTTAATTATTTTTTTTTTGCCAACAAAACCAGGCACATTCAGGGCATTACAGAGAGGCTCTTATACACCACAGGATTTTTGCTCTACTTTGAAGCCCAAGACAGCAGTGCTATTAACTTAGGCCCTTCAGAACAACATTATCTTATATTTTAAAGTTTTGCCATTTTGAAAGTTTAAGATATTGCAGTTAAAATTACACTATAAATGAAATCTTTGATGGTTTTCAAAGCTGGTACATCTTTGAGCACAGACACTGTTCCTAATGGGATGAATATCCATGAATAAACACAGCTATCAGCACTGAAAAATTAAGGACTACTTGTGTCTTTAACCCTTCCTAGAATACAGGGTTGCTACCTCTTGTGGAGCACGACTGAGGACTTTTGAGAATAACCTACGAAAATCAGCATTTGGCAAACAACTACACATTTCATTAGAACACACGATAAATTAAATGCTTACAATACAAAAATAAATCAAATATTTAACAATAATAAACTAATCTGCTCAAGTGCTGAAAACATGTTCGCATCCATTCTCACACAAGTCTCTATATTGTCCATTCTCTTACTGACCTATCATTTTAGCTTCCTCCTCTGTAAGAGTTTTGCTCAAATATGTTTTCTTCACTCTGAGAGTGTTTCCAGAGGGAAGGACAGCTCCAGTCACTGGCATTGGCGGTTCACCATCTTTTTGCTGCAAGCTATCAGCAATTACCAAGAAAGCTCTCAGGCCAATATTCATTCTCTGTGAAGTTCAGAAGATGGATGAGTACCATAATCAAATAATCATATTCTACTCATATTCTTCATTCACTTTGAAATTTCAAGAATGCACTTGCAGGCATTTTCTTCTGTATCTTCACTGCACGAACTAGTCTGATATATTTCACAAAAACTGCCCATGAAATAAATAGCGAATTCTTATCTCCACTGTGAGCAGTGCTCTCCCCTTTCAGAACCTTAAGTATTTGCATTAGTACATTATCTTTTTATCTTCAGGATAAAATACCTGGATATGATCTGTAGAGTAGCAATGCATCTTAAATGGACCTTCAGTTAAACATAAATGACCTACATCTGTTATGAAAAAAAAAGATCAATAACTGTCTTGAAAGGCCCCAGGATTAATCATACTGAGAGAAAAGTCTGGAATGATGCTCAATGCCAAAACTACAATGTGAAAATATTAGGAATCTATCTGACCTGAATGCCTTCTGGGAATGCACCAGAGGAAAATTTGCAAGCTTTGCATTGCAGTGATTGAAAGACTAGAATGTTTTCAATTTCTCTGGAACGTGTTCTAAAAACCAAGAGGCTGCCCTACTGACAGTCTCCCAGAGATGCATTTACACAGATTATGGAGAGGTTTTTTTAGAATGCTGAAGTCTACATACATAAAAAAGTGGGGCTATGTCTTTATTTTCAGACTTACAATGCTGCTGAGAAACAGTAAAATTTCAGATGTTGATTCAACAAGAAGCTAAGGACTATGTCCACCCCCTCTCAGCTGGGCTGACACAAAATGTCCTTTGTAGGACCTTTCTCAGTCAATGCTGCAGGTGGCTGACCCAGAGCATGGTGTAGACTGCCCGCTCAAAAATTCTGTTTCATCCTTTTTTTACTCTGCTACAGAAAGATGAAAGCTGTGTTCAAAGCAAAGCTTGCCTTTCATTTTTCCTGCTTTTGACAGTAGAAAGTTTAATCTACTTTTCTAAGTTTTTTGTAGCCAATATAATTTGTGCAAGGCAATCACTCTGTTTTAACATCTTAGTGAATAGATACAACAGTTTAATTCTGCAAGATTATTACAGACATGTTTTATGAGAGGATCAGAAATTATTTTATATTTTTTCTTAATTTTTAAAGGAAAATATTTTCAAAAATTGTATTATTTTTAAGAGAAATTTAAGTTCTTTTAGTACTTATTTATATTTTGATTTTTTTGAAAAGTTATTTCTGATTGTTTTCTCTAGGAAAAGCACTGGGAAGCTGACTCATGACACCAATACCAGTGGAGTGTTGCTGGTCAGAGTGGTACAATTTGATTAGAGTATTTTCTTTTTCAAGCTTTCTTGCATCATGTACTCGCAGTAAAACTGTTTTGAAAAACACTGACACTGTTACAAAAAATATTGTTATATTAAAATAGTTTAAGGCACTTCATGTAACAACAGCACAGTGATAAGCACATACTGCGACCAATAGATTTATTTATACTTTTCTTTTTGTTTTATACATTTTCACTAGTTCACACTTGATATTCTTCACTGAGAAAACATCAGAAAGGCATAAACAACGTGACATTTTACAGATAGAAATTTACAGATGTATTTTACCAATAATTCAGATTCAAGATTTGGCCTGAAAACTGGACAAAGGTGAGAGCATGCTTAGAATATAACCAGGAAGTAAATGTAGCACAATACATACTAACTAACTAAAAAAAAAAAAAAGCAGATGTACATCATACCTCAGGGTTGAGACTGAAAGCTTTTGCTGGTTTTCCAACACAAAGGAAGTCAAAGATAATTTCTTTCATTGCAAAATCTAAACGTTCCTAAAACAGCAAAAATATTGCAACTCATTATGCTGCTCACTTCTGCTATTTAGTTTCATTAAAGCTACAGAATGCTGAAAACCAATTTCATCAGGGTTTATTTAAGTATATGGAAAAATAGATTTTCAGAATTATGTAGAACATATTATCAGATCTAAGCTTTTAACAATGCTTTATGTTGACAAAATCAAAAATGTATAGCATTTAAACAGAAAATGATCCATTTTGGAAATAAAGCTTTTAATTATTTCATTTAAACTGCAGTAATTATGGCACTAACATAGTATTTTACATCAAGAGAGCTTATTCACAGATGGCACAGTTAAGGGAAGATTTTAAACATCTGTTTGCTTCATTCCTATTCAGAGACTTTAAGTACATGCTTAAGTGCTTTGCTCAATGGGAATATTTTCTGAGTTTAAGTCATAAAAAAGATGAAACTTCCAGCACTGCAGGTTAGCCTATTTTAGCAATTCTCATTTGAACTGATGAAAACTACATGTGTCAACTCCATGCTGAACCTGGTTGACATCTGACTTAACGCTTTGAAAGCAGTGCAACTTTTTGTCCTATACAGCAGGGATGATTCAGTATCAGGATGCAACATGGCCTATTAATTTGAACTTTATTGACAGTCAGAGTATGTCAGAGCATTTTTTGACTTGCTGGAAATTAAAAAAACTTAATTTTTAAAATATGTGACTTGAAGTGAACACATTTTAATCTATTTTCAATGGAATGATGTTAATCAAAAACTGTTGTTCAAAAGTTTGCCCCAGCTCAGTCAATGATGTCATCATTCCCTGCATGAAAGATAATGTCAACCGTGTTGCAAAAATTTAGAAGTTTACTTATTTGTTAGTTTGTTATTGAGAAAATAAGTTGTCCATTATATGGAAAGATATATGCATGGCTCTCCCATACCTGTGCAATAAACTGTATTATCTTCACAAAGATGTTTAGAGGCATATCTCTTGGCACAACACCACGAGACCCTTTTGGGAAAAGGGTTGTGACAATAGTAATAAGTCGACTGTGAAAGAAAAAGAAACATTAGACATTTTTGGACCTTGCAGACCTTCATTTAGCATGACACTCCATTTAGAAAGACCCCAGAAAAAACTACCTTTGAAATAAAAATGTAATGAGGTATCTTGTTCTGATACTTTGCTCCAAATTCAGTGTAATTACTTTATTTCATTACTATATTACAAGAAAATTAACCAGTCAATGGCCACTACAAAAGTATTTTTAACTTACGCTGAACTTTAACTTACACTGAAGGAGTGACTTCTAATTTTTCCAAAAGCAGAAACATTTTATACAGCAATTTTTATAGGTGACAGGACAACTGGCAGTGCCACAAGAGGCAATACTTTGTTGTGTACAGTTGAGTTTCTTATTTCACAATAGAAATAGGTTCAATTTGAAGGAATTCAGGAGAACTATAAAACCTCTTCACTGGCAACATCCACACTAAAATGGATTTTCATTACAAATAAAGCATTTTACCTTTGGGTAGCTGTGTTGCTTTCACATTTAATTCTGATCATGTAAACCCACAGTAGTCTGTACAGAGATTCCAGTGCAACTCGAGCCATTTTTGGGTCCTTATTCTAGAGAAATACATCACACAAGAAAAAACTTCAGGTCCAAATTAGCAGGGAAGTTCTACACTTAATGGATGACAAGGTGAAAGCATTATTAAAACGCATTTTAATAATGGAACTATAAAAAGATAGAGCCTCACAACTGCTCAGTGCTCCATTTCTGTAGCTGTGGGATGCTCGTGCATCTGACCTGCTCCTGTTATTACTTAAGTCGTTGAAAAACCCAAGTACCAAGTTAGTTAAATTAGATACATGTTACAATTAAAAACCTCTGTTTGAAAACCCCCACAATTTTACTATGAAAAGAAAACCTCCTATTCAGTAGATTACACCAGTTCAAAAGTTGTTGCCCTATGGTGGTGGCCTGGTATGAAGAACAGACAAAGGAATGTACCACACATACTCGAAAGTGAAAGGACAAAAATATGTGGATGCTTAGGCTGGCCTGATTAACATGGCATCTGTGATCAGCTGGACTGAATTGGTTTATCTATCTGATTGCTGTTCATTTTTAGAAACCAGTTCAGGACTGTCTTTGGGTCTCTTCAGTCATATGCAGTTTTCTGTTTCTGTGGCAGTTGTAAGGGCTGTCTGAGTTAAAAACAAGTAAGTGCAGTCCAGCCAGATGGTCTCCCACATGCTGAGCCATCTGCTGGGTTAAACTTTGAAGGAGTCCAGTACACTTTGACCTGAGATAAGGTTTGCCTGGCCCACTGGGCAAACCTCCTTGGCAAAAATCTGAGCTATTTTTGGCAGACAAATGTTAAGTCACGGATCAAAGATTGCTGTTTGATCAAAGAAACTGCAACTGATGCCATCAGTAATTCCTGTATGTGTACTGGTCTGGGTCCTGCAAAATGATGGGAAGACAATTTGCCAGTGAAATGGGAGACGACTTCGACTTTCGACATGGCATCTGTCACAAGCTTAGGAATAGAAACAGTTTTTGGGCTCCAATTTCCATTCAACTCCTTGACTACATATTTTATGCAATAAACTTTTATATGGACAGAAAACTTTTTTGTTTATTATAGCAGCATACAACGGTTGTTGCACATGTTTAGAACAAGTAGTAAAAGGAATGCCAAAGTTTACTTGGCGTATTAATCACTGCAGGATTTTAAAAAATAAAATTCATTACAATCAATTTGTTTATTAACCTGTTTACTTTCAATCCATTTTCCATAAGTTTAATCATGTCAGGCCTTGTACAATTCAAACCTAAGAAATTTATTTCTTCAACAGGTGAGGAAGTACACTTATCAAAATTTATTCTTATTCCAAAGCTTTCAAGAAAACAGCAGGCTGTGGCTAACTGAATTAAGGTACAAGAGGCTGTGTAGCAGAAGAGGAAGCTATCTGTTAGCAAAAGTCCAAATATCCCAGTGATGATATAGTTAGTGGTGAGGGCCATTGAGAAACAGGAAGGAGAACAGGGCTGAGACGAGTATCATTGGAGTTTTCAAAAAATAGTAGACCAGTTTTTAGCCAGAACGGCAAGCTGCATGGCAGAAACAGGAATAAGAGGAAGATGATAAAAAGCCCAAGACTGGGCTTTTTCCAGGGACATTATGGGCATGTCCATGAGCAAGATCTGTCCAAGTTCATGGTGTTGATGTGCACAACTCTCCCTCTGAGGGATGGATTTCCAGCTCTTCCTCCAGCTGTGTGAGTTTGGCTTGGGTTTTGAGGTGCCAGCCTGTCTGGTGAAAAGACTGTATCTCTTTCTCTGTACTGGGAAGGAGTGGTCAACCACTTTCTTACTTTAGTCATGTATTCAGCAACCTTACTTGCTCCCCGAAGTACAGATTGAATTAGTGCTACCACATTAATCTGAGAGCCCTATAAAGGGCCATCCTTTCACAGGGATGCAGTTTTAGGATGGCATGGGACATGAGTTACTGCAAAAGTAAAAGGCACATGGGCGTAATGATAACTAGCACATGGGCATTGAACAGTATGTGCAGCCTGAAAACCACAGCAGATTGCACTGGAAAGCTAACCTTTAATCTCAAAGATCTAACAAATGGCAAAGGAATAAGAATGGCTATGCGGAGGAAAAAACTTGAAACAGTTTAGGGTTTTTGTAATGCAAACATTTACCATGAGTGAAACAAGAAATTGAATCAGTGTCCTACAAGTAGTTCCATTTTGAAAAGGTAATAGCATGTACTTTGTTTCCAATTAAAAAAGCAAGTTACTACTAGGTCAGTTTTGGTATGCTACTCAACCTAATAACACATCAGCAATTTTTTCTGTTTCACAGGTGTTCAATAGGCTTGGTTTGAGTTAGAGGAACAGCAAAAAATCAAACTAGGCCCAAGAATACTTTTTTGCTTTTGAAAAAACCTCCACAGTTAAAGAACTTGTCCTGTCAGGAATAAAATTATGCATGGAATCAGATAATAACAATAACTCAGCACATTTACCTAAAAAGGCTATGGAACAGATCAACAGTGTGTACTGAATACAATATTAAAACAAAGAGATACTAACCTTGAGATTAGAAAGGCAGTTGTTGAGGAAAATATGCCATCTATTTAAGAAGAACTGCTTCTGACTGACACAAAGCAGGCATGTTACCAAGGGGTACAAAGCCTAAACAGGAAATGGATGTCAATAGAGTGTTTGTTGCATGTCTACACAACACAAAACTAACTTAATAGAGCTACTGTAAACCTGAAGTTCTAACTCCTCCATTTTGTGCAATACAAGTTAGCCAACATAAACACATTTGTAAGTAGTACTATTTAAAAGGAGCTTTCTCTAAAGCTGCTACAGATACGTTTCACAGATGAACTAAAACCAACCAAATGCATACTCATAGCAGTGTAAGGTAGGGCACAATTTTACAGACTCTCAGGGCTAAATTCTGTCAGTTTACTGAGAAATGAAAGCATGGAAATAACAGAACTTTATTATTATAACAACAGGACACACAGAGATTGTTGGAACTTGTGAATCAGATGAGTATTACTCCTCAAAATCTGCAGTCACAATATTTACCGAGAGACACGTCAAACACCCTAAAGAGTTGTGTTAAAATACAGGGAAGGCCTGGATCTGCTGGGAGTTACAGCTTGTGAAGAGAAAAATAAAAAGAAGCAAAGAAGTACAATGAAGTTAAAATACCAGAACCCAGTCTCTTTGTCATCACTTACTTTAACATTTGTAAATGTTACACTAAAAAAATAAGCTAAAATGCACCTAATAATTTTGAAACTGACTGTACTATTTCAAGAAGACTATGGTTTCAGTTGTAATGCTAATAAACACAGTCAGGACTTAAAAGGTGTAAGTCAAAAATAAAATGAATTATTCAAATAATTATCTCTAAATTCTAACTTCAGTCACAGCTCAAAGTATAAATACATCATAAATCTCAGCTTCTGTTCCAGTAACATGTAACATCAACTACCTATAGCTAGGTTAATTTCTTGATCAAACGGCAAATGTACATTAATTTTATTTTTATAATCTTCACGTCCAAAATACATATGGGACAGGAAAACTGAAGTCTTCTCACAGAAGACTTTCTCACTGTACAGTGGTATACTACTTGATTGGATCACAGAGTTTAGTAACGTCCCAAGAGTGTTACAACCCATCCTAAGGAAGATCCCTAGGAGGGAAGATAAACCTTCTCCCGGAATTTCCTAATTCTCTCCATTCACTACCAAGAGAACTTTGGCAACTAACTTATATGAGGTCCTTTTAGAAAATGAAGCAAGATGAATCCTGTCTGCACAGTGAGTCCATGGATTCACCAAACACTGATCTTGGTCCAGTTCAGACTTTAAGGAGTGTGCTTTTTTTCCTGGAAGCCTGGAAATATGTACTGCAGCTATTTTTGTCAACTGTTTGCCTTTCCCCTCCTCCTCCTCCTCCTCCTTGCAATGTTTGTATTTCTAATCACACCCTCACAAGAATCTATTCTATTTTGTCACTTTTAACTATGTAGCCTCCAGTGTGGTATGTGTAGACAAGCAATCAAATGCAAAAGCCCAGCTGTGCAATCCGTTCTCAAGAATGTAGTATTGACTTTGGCAAGTATGGCCACAGTTTGGGAAGTTCTATTTAATGCAAAAACTGTACAGAAAAGCTCTACCCTGCTGCAGTTCCAACAATGTTTAATTAACTCAGTAGAGTGGAACAGAGCCACACAAGCACAAGCAGAGTGAAACCAGAAATCCATCTCAAGCCTCCCACTAATTCAAACCGGATCAGGACTGTGCCCTAAGGGTTGTTCTGACTGTCCCCTGGGAATGTTGTAACAGGCAGAGAGCTCAAGCACACTCCTGCAGTCCTCCCAGCAGTTTCACTAGCGCCAGTGACCAGCATTTGCCGAAAGAACTGGAAACAGGGAAGTCTTTTTGACTTTTCCCTAGAATGAGGGAGGACAAATGACAAACTTTCTTTACTTAAAAGGTCCAAGACTTCAAAATGAATTAGCTAATGCCACAGTGCTGACGGGCGCTGACCCAGTTGGAGAGACAGACTGCTTAAGGCAGCCAGCATCAAACTGACTCAGATCCTCATTTAATTCAGATCAACTCATGATTCCAAAAATACACTGCAGTGCCACTGTTCATCTCACACATAAAAAAGATGAAATAGGGAGCTACACAGTAGCCAAGTTATGGATTTAAAAGGGCATGTGTTATACATTTTTTCCTTCCTACAATGTATTATTTAAGGCCCCTGAGAGTTGTTCCCACATGCCTCATTTGTTCTCACTTGACAAGAAGTGAACTCTATTATTTCTCCTCTTCTCCTAAGGTTTACACATAACAACTATGAGAAAACCTAACCATTTAATAATCACAGGACCAGAAGCTGACAACATCTTTGATTCAGACTAATTTAGATCATACTATGAGTAAAAGAAGTACACTTATTTTCTGGAAACACAGTAATCTTCCCTGCAAATGGAAATGTATTGGTTATAGCCAAATGTAAATAAAACATTTGGCAATTTCCCAAGAGTCTTGCTCAGAAATATTTGTGACAAAGAATTTTAAGCTCTGCTTCTTAGGGTTACTAACCAATGAGTGTTTCTTTCGCGATGAAAGTTCAAGCGTTGTATCATACAGGCTTTCAACGAAGTTCCTCAGACAGGGGACATTCACTTCATTTTTAACAGCCTAAAAGAAAATTTCATGATAGTAAAACACTATTTCCCAAGCTGTTTTATATAATTTAAAAAAAATATGCAAATAACATCAAAAATAAACTCACAGCAGCTACGGGGACAAGAATTTCAACAAACAGTCCTGCCAGTGCATGCTTGATATCTTTGTCTTTAACTTCAAGGAAATAATGTGCACATTCCTAAATAAAAAAAAAAATAAATACAAGAAACATCAATTGCATATCAGCTGGAATAAAGACCTCTGAACATTTGCTCAATGCGTATCACGTGTCAGTGACTATTTTATCCTGCAAATCCCACTGAAAACATTTGCCTCTTAACTTCTAAATCTGCATTTTGCAGCAAGCACAAAGCAGGACATAAGTCAAGATCAAGGAGCTGTTACTCTAATCCAGAAAGTCTCCACAGACTCCAGCTGTGCCTGGTGGTGTTTTGGACTAGAAATGGAGTTGGACTTAGGGGCTGACCTCATGCCTTCCCTGTGTATATCTTCAGGAGCAAAACTAATTGTCAACATGGACTGCTTTATACAATGCTTTGAGAGGCCAGAAAAGGAATGCAATTTTCTGGTAAGATACACAGGGCAATGAACAATGTTATGGTAAATATTTCATTGCTAGAATTCATTGCATATTGAGGGTCAATATGGAATTGTGCTATGTGAGGACAGTTTCCAGCCTGCAACTGGGGATTAAGAAAAAAATAAAGCAGACTTTGTCCTAAACATGCAGCGAGCTACTCTCCAGACAGCTGTGTTACTCAGGAAGTGGAGAGGAGATAAGCATCCACCCACTTGTGTCTACAGCTTCTCTGAGAATGACAAATCCTATTGCCCCAGCTACTTTTTATCCAAGTCCAAGGCCCAAACAGCCCCTGACTGTACAAGGAAGGTCCCTACTGACCATTTTTCCTTCATAGTCATGCAGAGCAGTTTACACCTCAGATCATGCGTATTTTTTCCTGCATGCTAACAGGATTATACAACACATGGCTTCAGTCACTTGCACCAGACTTCATGAGGTGCTTCTGCACTGTTTGGGGGAAGACAGGCTCTCCTGGAGCTCATTCCTGAAATCAGCTCACCCCTTTTGAAAGAGCCTCTCTCAACTACAGCAGCACTGCTGTAACAGAGACTTTAGAGGAAACACTGCATGGAGAGACTCAAACAGGCAAACTGCCCAAAGAGGTGGAATGTACTTTGCCAAAGTGAGCAAAAGGTTTTCCTATATGCACAGTGCTTTTTATGATGCAAAGTAGTCAATATAAGAATTCATTTAGTACTGAGATATTGTAGCAGGGGAAGGTAGAGAGCCAAATTTCAGTTTTACTACATAGAAGTTTTACCACAGATTTTAAAAGTAGTGAACACTGCATAAAGCTGAACCAGAACTCCATTCACTCATCAAGTTTAGTGCACTGAACACACATTACTTTGTTTTTTTGCCAGCTCTGTATAACTTAAACTAAGTTGAAACATACTAGTATGTGTCTACATAATTAAGAGTAAGGTAAGGAGAAAAATTACTTGTTTCTGTGTTGTGAAATATGTCTTAAATATGCTATTAAATATGGTTTAGAATATGTTGCAAAGCTGAAATAGAATGTGCTTCCAGTTCAGGACTTAAAAAAAGAAGCTTGGTGTGCCTGTATGCCTGTATATTGGCATTCCAATCCCAAATCCTTACTTGTGGGCATCTAACATTGATTTTTTTTTCTCCATTTACACCACTTATACACTAATCTTTACATGGAGGTTTATATGCAACATTTATTTTACTGGATAAGTGGCTATAAACCATGTAACCAAGGGGGTGATCTGAAGAAAAAACAGGGGAATAGAAAGATTATGCTAAAGAAACCTGCCAGTGGGAACAAAACCAATTGTACATTACCAGTAAGAATGCTGAAACATGAAATAATTTCTTGCCTTTCTCAAAATTATGTAATCTATTAATTTAAAACATTCATTGTAGTCAAACTCTGTACTAGTGACTTTTAAACCAGGAGGGTACAGAATGCACTCTTACAGCAAGCAGGGTGAAGGTGTGGTGGAAGAAGACAGTAATTCCAAAGGAAATTCTATCCAGCTTTTCATCCATTTTCTGTCTCTTCCTCAATGTTTTCCTCCATTAGAAGTTTCTCTCTTTTCTGGCAGGTGTGTCAGTATTGGAAGATTCACTTTAGAGCAGCTAGGCACGGACACAGGGCAAGGGACAGCTGTGGAACAGGGCTGAGGTCTACAGAACCCTCTAGCTGGAGGGTTAGATGTAGGGACTAGAGGTATATGACTGATGAAAAGTATGGCATGACACACTCTAGACACCAGAGCACTGAGGGGTTCAGAACAAGCAGAAAGTAGCTACATATAGGGTCATGTGGAAATTACATACAGAAAATCTCCTAGAATATTACATGGAAAATAAAGGTTAGCCCAGTCAGAAAAGTCTGGGAAACCACAGCTACATACTTAAGAATTTTACCTGCATAAACTGAAGAGAAGCTTCAAAGTCCTCCACGGGGTACATCTTAATGCGAAAGAATTTCATTCCCATTATAAGACTGATAATACTTTGAACGACATACGGGCTTTGCTCTTTATGCCGCAACTCTTTTAGCTCGGCCATAAATTTCTTCTTTACAGCAGGAAATCTATGGATTCAGATTGGTTAGTTCCAGAAAGTTCAAAATCAATATTTGAAATGTATTGTAAGGTATATAAACTGGGAAAAAACCTAAAGAAGATAAAACTTAGGTTGTATAAAAGTACCATTTAACTCAGTATTTGAATAGATTTTTTTTTTTGTTTAGCTTGCTTTCACGTCTAATAAACTGAGAGAAGGAAGCATACAGCCTGATCTTAGCAGTTTTAGATAACCACATTTTTCAGATTATTTTATTACCATGCACCTCTTTTACAGGAGAGCTAACAATATAATTTAAATAACCCCTTCAAATGTTTTTCAAAAATCCATGATGGAAGATAGCTACCTTGAAAGTACATGTAATACTTTCAAAAGAAATTGTTTATATTGTAACTGTGAAAATATTCATATAGGGCCTTTGTCCCTTCAGGCTTTTTTTCTAAGAGCCACTACAGTAACACTTAAGCAGTTGCAACTACAATAACTTGGGGAAGAGGGCTCTGTGATCATTCTTTGTCTCCCCCACAAATCTATTGAAGGTGTCTTTGGAGACACATTGTCCATAAAAATGATATATAGAAAGAGCATCCAACAGCACCTCCTGCCCTTTTTGAGACAAAATGGAAAGAATGTAATTTTTTCATGGTAGGCATAGCATGTAACAACCTTTTGTTATTCCCTTTGATAGACAACCCAAGTGAATAGAAACATCTTAGCAAGGCCCTTCAGAACTTAGACAATCAACTGGAAGCTTTGGATCCAGACACAACTTCTCCTTTTGCATTTGACCCAGCCAATTTAGAGGCCCAGGTAAGACCTGAGCTGAATTTATATGATTTCCAGAATCTCAAACTGTTTTAGCCACATCAAGCCAAACTGACTGGTTTTGTAGAGCTGAGACTCACCCTCAGCAACACCAAAGTTGTTGTCTGTCAGGAGACAGACAGCATTACATCAGGGCAGTAAAATTCATCCTCTGCTTAGTTGGCGGTTTAAGTGTACGATGAGATGTTATATTGAGTACATGAGATCCTGAGTTTGACTGTTTTCAGATTCAAAATTTAAGATCTGGCCCACAAAGTGTTTCATGTCATCTGTTCTAAGAAGGATGAAGGGTTCAGAAGCAGATGCATTAAGTTCTCAGCTGAAATAGCTACAGAGAGCCTTAATATTGTGGCTGTGTAGGAGGATAGCCATTTATAGGTTTGCCCAGCTAAAGAAAAAAATAGAATCTACAAAAAACTAGTTAAAATAGCTCTCTTCGGCCCTTTGGGCTTTCTACAGACGTCACTGCTGAGATAGGAAAAATAATGCTGCTGTAGTTGAGTTGAATTTATTCAGTATCACTGGACAAGATGCAGAAAGCCTGTGATTCCCTAGAGGCCTGTGTTCTAGAACATCTGGATAAATAGAAGGCCAATGAACTGGAATGACTTATTCCTACAGAATACTTAGAGAAAGTGAGAAAATCAGAATATTCACATGCTAAGCAAGTAGACTTTGTCATATTTATGGAGGAAATAATATACTGAATTTTGCTTACTTTGCTTGAGCTAGAACACCTATTACTTCTGCATACAAATCTGCAACAATGTGCATATTTCCAGTGTTAGGACCAAGGTACCTAGCAAGAGACAAGAAAGAATTCTCAGCTGAAAAAACATACTGTTTAAACCACAACTATTAAAAATACAAGAAAGTATTTTTTTCAAAGATTTTTTGCATGAAAAAGAACCTTACCCTTCTTTGTACTTAAAGTGCTTGAAAGCCAAATTAATAACATCATTTACCAAACTGTCTATTACAGGATGTAGTGGAATCTGAAAACACAAAATAAAATATAACAAGTACACATATATTACACTAGTGCTAGTATTACTCATGGATATCATCCATTCAGAAATATATCAGTTAAAATAGCATGTAGCTAACAAAACAGATAAAATGAGCCAGCCATTTAATGTTTATTAAATTTTGAAGAGAAATACTTTAGCTCCAAAGACTTGGCAAAGTAAGGTCTGTATGAGCACAGAATGATATGTATCACACAGGTGCAAGAAAGACAGCAATGAAGAAACATGCAGGATGTACTTCAAGTTTTTATTATAATCTTAAAGATGCAAACAGAAAGAAGAATCCCAAAATTCACTTGCATTAGTAATTGACATCATTTATTAGTTAGTGGATAATTTAAGAACTCCTACCTGTTTCAAAACTTCTATTAATACTAAAGAAAAAATAAAATCAATAGCCAGATCTCTTCTCTCCATTAAATAGTCCCTCTGCTGTTCATCACTGCAAAATCAAACCAAGAAACATAATATATTGGATAAGTGCCATAATTCATATTATATGTCTTCTTCAATTACATAGATACAGATAACAGAGAATTGTGTTCTAGCTTTTAAACTGCAGTCCAGCATTTCAGAAAGTAATGTACTGTTATGTTCTTAAAATCTGAGATAAATGGACCAAATCTAACTTGTTACTGCGATGTTCTTTCAAGTGCTTAAATATCACTTACCCATTTCCTCCCTCTTTTTTTTTAAAGATCCACAATAATAAAAAACAAACAAACAAACCCCAAACCCCCCAAATTCAAGGAAACTTGTGGATTCTGTATTCTAACAAATGGATTTAATTTCCTTGCTGATGACACCATTTAGACCATTCTTAATTACACTTTGGAGGCAAATGTAACTTTGTGCTATCAAATTCATATTTAGACTTGTCATTAATTTTGAAAAATGCCTTAAAAGCACCAATGGAGAATTCACAACCAAACTATATTATCTTTTAAAAACTTTTCCAGTGTTAATTTTTTAACTTTGGCAATACTTGTCAAACTTCTCAAATGCATTTATTGTACAGAACAACAAAGAGGAATAAAAAGTCTGAGATTAATAGCTTCCAATAAAAATACCAACATTATACCTATTTGAATCAACTGATCAAAGTTTCAAAGTGTAGTGAAAACATAACATAAAATAGATAGTACTTTTTGTAAACTTAAACATTAAAGAAAGAGTTCTGCAGTCCAGTTGAAGCGTTTAACATGATTTCAGTGAGATTTTTGTGTAAATTTGGCACAATTCTTATAAACATTAAGAGTTTGAATGATTTCAAATGTACTTATGTATTTGTAATAAAATAGGCATTTAAGAGTATGGCTTGATCAGTGATGAAGCAAGTTATTTGCATTTTGATTTCCTTTGGTTTTACATTAACTGGAGAAAGGACTTGTTATACAGTCTTTCTAGTAACACTCGCAATCGACAGAGTGGTCTTGTTTCACTGCTAAACTGACTTTCTACTAAATTTTGGGTGGAGTTCCCAAAGACAGCTATTTATGAGCAGGCAGTTGTGGAACAAGTTGAGAGAAAGAAGTGATTCAAGGCAAGGACTCATCTCACCTAAAAGCAGACATCTAATTAATGAACTGTGTGTCTTCATTCTGCCTACTTCTACTGACATAAAGAGTCTAATTCAGGTTCATTTCTACCTTGGTATCTAAACCTAGCCCCTACCCCTTTGTTCCAGCCAACTACTGCCTTTTGTAGTTACTGGGTTATAATAGAATCCCAAAGTGAAGAATTGCCTATGCACTTCTGAACACCAGGTCTGACAGAGCTGATTCTCCTGCTGTTTCATTGAAATGTGTAAATGTAGTACTGAAGCATTCAGAAAAACTCAAAATTTGAAGAATATACCTGAACCATACTGCCAGACCTCAATATAACCTAGATCGGTCTGCTGCCTTATCACTGAGGAACTACTGATATCATTATTTTTGTGTGCTTCTTACTTTGAAGAGGTATGTTGCTAAAACTCTCTGATTCTCAAGTTCGGGGATTGAGGGTAGGTATATGTGAATTTTTTATGTGTAAGAAGAATGCTATATAAGAAAAATTTTTTCAAGTGGCACAGAATGATTGCCCGATCACTTGAGTAAATAAAACTGATACAAACTGGTATTCAAATGACATGAAAGTATCCAAAACATCAGTAAGACAATTACAACAGCACTGTTGTTTGAAATATGAGGAGTGTAACATGAAAGACACAAATATTCCACCCATCAAGAAGCCAAGAGAAGAGTTCCAGGAAGAAGCAGAAAAAAGTTTTAACTTTCAAACAACTGCTACCTCACAAAAGTTGATGGGTGAAATGTAACACAGTTTACCTTAGAATTTATAAATTATGCATATTCAGAATCATACCTTTTGGACTTAGTGCTTGTTCTTGGTCTGTACTCATGGGATTCATCTTCTATGCCATTCTGCCTTTTATACCAATCAAACAAAGTGCGCAGGATAGAGGGTAGACAATATTCTGAAAGTGAGCTCATTGAGCTTATAACCTATTGGGAAAATACAATGAATCAACAAATGAAATGCTGCTCAAGTTTTCTCCTTAAAAAAAGTACTAACTCAATTGTTCTTTCTTGTTCATCCATTTTTTGACAACTATGATACAAGCAGTGACTTAATATTCTGCATTTCTTGTCTTAAAAAGATGTGCAGACATGGCATGTAGGAACATGGTTTAGAGTTGGCAGTGTTTGGTTTGTGGCTGAACTTGATGATCCCAAAAGTCTTTTCCAACCTAAATGAATCTCTGATTCTATAAAACATAAACAGAAATGCAACAGTGGAGTGTATGTTGCTAGTGTTTATATTGATGATATTAAAATGGATTAAAATCTGGTATAACATCTTTCGACATACCAGAAAATCATCTAGTTCTTCAAGCAGGTTATTATGATTTTTACACAATGTTGATTTGAGTTCAAACAGATTGTAAGGAAAGAAAAAGTAATGAATCAGAGGTACTGTCTTCAGGGGTTATATATGACTGCTGGATGCTCCCCCAAAACTCAAGATTATATTGAGAAACACCACAAGTTCTGCAGTCATTTTAATCAGCTGACCATGCATCTTACTCTTAGGCTCACACACCTGAGAACTTGTCTTTTATATATAGGAGAACGTTTAGACTTTCTTGTGTCTTTGTGGGCACAAATAAAAAAGAATAGTTTAGAATTACTCCTTAGAGGTTGCTGATTAAACAGCTCTAGTGACATACCGGATAAGGAGATTACTGCTCATTCAGTATTAACTATGTCACCAGCTACAGAAATGTTACATGTTGGATTGAACTGTGACTTAAACATCCTATTACAGGAAACAAAAGCTACAAAACATGAAAAGATCAAAATGTAGGGGGAAAAACCCCCCATTATTTATACAAGAGAATAATACATGTATTGCAACTGAATGTTCCCAGCTACAGCATTTGTGGACATTCTAAGAAAATAAAACCCCACTATTTAAAATAGGGAAGAAATTAGTGATCTGGAGATTTTTGACTACCTCAAGATCATGCAGGGTTTGATCCTGCGAAGTGCTGAGTATCAGGAGTGAAGAGCTGACGTGTGTACTACATGCCAAGTACCCTGATTATGTAATTAACTGTCAGGTTTATCCATCTGCTTAAACTTAAGTCAGCATGTTTCAATGCTTGGGGACAAACAATAGAATTTAATGTCTCACTAACATCAAACTTGTGTGAATGCTGTGACTAAGACAAGAGCAAAATTGGCAGACTCATCATTCTCAAATATTACTATAGCCTTAACTGAGAACTTTTGTGGATGACACTTAGCCTATTCAGAGATAGGTAACTCTGAATCTCTTTTGTAGTTTTTCAGCCTCAGGATTCAACTAATTCACAGTGATGCTGTGGACTAAAGTTAATGAGACACTTTGTGGATAAAGCATTACTATTCAGGTACTATGGCCTAGAATTAAACATGCTGCCTTAGAAAGATATAACAATTGCCCCTGCTAAATTAAAAGTTTCCACAAAAGTAGTATTTTTAGAAAAATTTCAATCTAGTCTTTGCAATAGATTTTATTACCTGAAATATGAAATGAGTTGCTGTGGAAGGTATCATGAAGTAACTGCTTGCAGCAGTGACAGGAGGCCTTTCATAAAGAATTACTATAGGACTTAAGGCTCAATTATACCAAAGCCTTTTAGTGTTAAGGCTCCAGATAAATACTCAGAAAAAATCAATCACCTGGTGTCAGGGCAGACTATGCACTACCAACTCATTTCTCTCTACTATTTTCCAAAATTTTTTATGAAGCTAGCACAACACTGCTTGTTAATGATGAAATATTACAATGAAAATGGGTTTCCTAGGGAAGACCAGAAAAGAATCAAAAAATCACAGAATCACAAAATGGTTTGGGTTAGAAGAGACCTTAATGGTCATCTAGTTTCAACCTCCCTAACATTGGCAGGGAAACCTTCCACTAGACCAGGCTGATCAAAGCCTCAACCACCCTGGCTTTGAACATTTCCAGGAATGAGGCATCCACAGCTTCTCTGGGCAACCTGCTCCAGCATAACAGTAAAAAATATCTTCCTTCTAAGTTAGTAAAAATTGACCCTCTTTTAGTTTAAAAGCCTTAGCCTTTGTCCTATGTCTATGGGCCCTACTAAAAAGTCTGTCCTCAAATAAACCTAAATATCTTTTCAGAAATTGCAGTATCTAACTATAAATGAAAAGGTGTTTCAAGCAAGTCTTCCTGCATGTTCAGTGACATACTTATCACAGCCGCTCTCAAAATCCCACTTATACAATTTCACCAGAAAAAGTCGAAGTAATTCCTGTTACATCTTCTCATGCCATACTTTCTCTGCTGAATTTACAGTGTCTATCTTCATTTGGGATAAAAGGCCAATACAGCTTTTTTTCCCTTTTTTTTTTTTTAAATCTTTCTGTCATTGCACTTTTAAGACAGGAAGGAAGGGTGGACTGGGAAAAGACCTGGCTCTCAGGGAACAGGAAGGGAGGGAAGTCTAGCCAGCATGCCGGTTACTCAACCCTTTCATTTACTGGAAGTAAGTCCAGGAGTGAGATGAATTCTAGCTCTGTGCTGCTCCTGAAAGGGAGTGCACAGATGTACAAATATGTCCTTGTTGGACAAATGATCATATTCTTCCATCATAAATGAACTACCTACTGTATAGCTTAAGGATAAGAAAGCTGCACAAGTAGGGAGCTGTTTAAAACCTGTGCTCACAGAGCATTAAATATACTTTATATAAATGCTTAATATTTTTTTTGGATTAAAATGCAAGACTAAATTTAATGAAATTCTGCTCAGCTCACTACAATTTATATACTTTCATAAAAGTATTGCTATATTGTCAAAATTCAAATATAAGAAATATTTCCAACTAACATTAAATTGATATGATTACCTTTTTTATTTCACTAACAAATTTATATGTGCTTTAATATCAAATATATTCAAAATTGCACCAATTTCCAACAGCATCGTTATTTTTTTGGCCCAGCATTATTTTTCTATACCACATATGTCAATATGTATGTTGAATAGACATTTTATTGCTGTTTTACTAAAAGCAGAATTGCAGTACTTCGTTTTTTGCAGTCTTGGTTTATTTCTTGTGACTCTATTTTTTGCACAGTGTCTGCATATTTTATCTTCAAATTGTTTTTATGCAGATTCTAAATAATAGACAAGCACAAGTAAGGTTTTACACTTTCTATCAATGCTGCTGAATGCATTTGTGACTGTGGAGATCTATTTTCATTCACATCTTTGTTATAAGCTTTTTTTTTTTTTTTTTTTTTTTTTTTCATTTTGGGAAANTTTTTTTTTTTTTTTACCATGCTGTGAAGTTAAATCTCCCTGGAAATGGTTAAAACTGATAACTATTCAAGCTGAACTTACCAGTTTTCATTAATGGCCTTGGCTTTGTGAGACAAAAAAAGAAAGCAGGATTTTTTAGTACCATAATTTTGCGGATGGGTAATTTCAGCTAGCATGCTTATACACTACCAATGTTTATAGCTATTTTACCAACAGCATAATAGTTTACATGAAAACCCATTTATTTTTAGTGGACAGCAAATTCAGTTCTGAAGATGTTACCTTTAATTTTGCCTTCAGATGTACTTCTTTATACCCTGCTTGAACCCAAACCTCTGACCAGGAGCCAAAGGTTATTTTATGACCTCATGACCACCATTTCTTATACTTTCTCTACCCTGTGCCTCTTTCTGGTGATGAAGGACAAAATGTAAAACTCAGGGAAAGGGAAAACACAAAAGTGGCCAACTGCAGTGCGACTGCAATGACAATGATATCAGTATTAACTAACTACCTCTAAAAAACAATACTGGATATGAACCATTATCAGCATATCATTAATCACACTTAGGCTATTGTGAAAAAGCACACTTAATCATTAGTATGCTGCTTAGTGCCTTATTTATTGCATTTTCCAGTTTTTTATTATTGTTACTATTCATTTTAGTTTCCTTTACCTTGGCTGATTTTTTTTGTTTGTTTTCATCTCCTAAAAGTATATAAAAGATTAAATGAAACTAGGTTGTAGTCTCCAACCTAGTGCACATCTAAGAAGAGAACAGTAAAACTGTAACAAGTATAAGCTTTTGTGCAGTTTATGCTGAAACTTCTGCAACAGGCACCTCAGATAGATAGCTTCATATGAAAACTAAGTCTCCCTGTTAAATTTTCACTTCCATGGCCAAAACACTACATTAATTTTGTTTTTATATGGAAAGCAGCCTGTAGCTCAGTCCAAGATTACACGGTGCCCTTCTTCTGCCTCCAGTGTTGTCAGTTCATGGAACATTTATACACCGTGGTAAGAACAAATGATACATTAGTAGAGGCTGAGAAAAGAGTAATAAAAACGTTTCCTTAGGTGAGGATAACCCTCTTGGAGAATTATGGCTTTTTGCTAGCTTTTGATCTTTTCATGTACTGCAACTTTATGGTTTCCTGTAATAGGAAGTTTAAGTCATAGTTCACTAGTACAATGTTTAATAACATTTCTGTAACTGGGGACACAGAGCATGCTAATACTGGAGCTGTAATGCTCTTTGCCAATAGGCAACTAGAGTTGTCTAATCAAGGACTTTCAAAATGTGATTTCAGATATACCATGAAAATATTTAAAACCATATGAAAAAACCTACATAACTTCCTGTATATATTTTCTTTATACACATGCCCACCTAGAAAGGAAAACACAGTCAAGTGTAAGGAATGCAGTTTGTTGGGCCAATGGTGAGACACTCGGCAAGTCAGGATAAGTATCGTCACTTCTTACATTGCTCAAGATCCTATTATTGTTTCGAGGAGGATGATGCAACTGGCAGCCAGACATGCTGTCTGCCTAACAGGAGACACTGACTACACCTGTGTGGAGAGAAACAGCCCTGGCCCAGTCAGGTTTCCAGACACTGGATCCATCACCACCATCACAACCAATATTCCTGAAATGGTGTTTAAGAATGGCCAGGAAAAAATACTGGTTCTCAGGGAGCCAGAGAGAACTATTCAGGGGTAGTAAGCAATGCTTTCACAGCCATTTCAAATGGTTCAGGGGTTTCAGTGCTAAACTGGATGCTGATTACTTTGGGTAGCAAAAGTGCCATTCTGCTCATTGTTAAGTTACTTTTTGGGCTGTTTTTTTCCACCTCTGAAGCTGGCTTGCATAAAGCAAGTTTTAAATGAGGTCATGCCTTATTTTTGTTGCTTTTTAATTTACTGTTAGAAGATTGAGCTCAGATATTTTAAAGTGATAGTGACCTACTCACTTCAGCATTACTTATCAATTTCACTCAAATTGAATAGAGATAATTTTAATTATGTCAAAAGAAAGAAAACTAGGTGCCTTTGACAGTCTACACTTACATGCCCTAAAACTGAAAGTAAAAGTTATTAGACACTCCTTAAAGAATTTTGTTCATGGGGATTGTCCCTCTTTCCCCCCTTCATTTCTATAATAAAAATAACAGGAATGTCATGGCTGGCATTTTTGATTTTGCTAGATGACTTTATGGGTTTCAGAAATAAACACCAAAGCTTTCTGCACCCTAATTGGAAAAGGGAAGTAAGGGATTACTAACCTGGTCTTCCTTCATCCCATAGACTTTTTAAATACTTGAGTTAACGTCAAAAATAAAACTTGAGTGGTTTCACTTAAAAGCACATGCCTTCTTACTTGGGTTTTGGTACCATGTCACATCATGATCTTCAGATCTTCCCAGGCAGACCACACCTTCATTTTATTATCCATAGTTTCATGACAGCTTTATACTTCTGACATGTTATCATTTGAAAAACAGCTTTATAATGCAGTGTACTCACATAATCTAATGAGTGAAACATGCCAGGTAAAGAAAGACGTTTCCCTCTGTCTTCCTGTCTCTACTCTAGCTCAGTTCTACCAAATCTGTATTGTGCACTACAAAACTGAATGCAAACTATTTGAATACAACCAAAACCATTCTATGACTGTATGGATTTAGCTGAACTAAAATAATTTTGGTAAGTATGAACCATGTTCTTGAAAATGGGCTCGTAAGCCAGTTTCAGGTCCCATTTGCTGATCACGGGCCTACATCAATCCCAGGAGCACCAGAACATCTCAAAATGATAACGCTATTTAAGTAGAAAACAATGTGAAAACTGAAAAGGGAAACAATGCCAGCAAATTGGCCTGAGGCTGACAAATTCTGAAAATTTCAGCTTAAATAGCTAAAAATTTCAAGCAACTGAGAGCAAGGTTTTCTGACAAGACATCTAAGTCAATCTCACCACTGTACTTTTCTATGAACTCTGCAAATAGGTAGGACTTCAGATACGTGGACAGAAAAATATATGAATGTCATATACAAGAAAAATTTACCTTGGTGTTTGGTCTGCATCTGTTTTTTTTCTCTCCTGCCTGCATTTAGGGTAAATTGCTACAGCAGAAAACACGCAGTTATTTCACTCTAGGAAGCTTTTGCTGTTTTCATTAAATGATCTTGACTTAATTACTCAATTTTCTGTCTGCTTACCAATAACTAGGAGAAGTATTAGTCTTCCAATTCTTTCTTTTAAAGGGCCAAAATTTGCTAAACCATAAATATTTAATCAAATCACGGCCACCCTTTATGAGTTTTTTTAATGCACTGCAGGAACAGAATCACAAGGTTTGCATCCGGTTGGCTTAATTTGTTTTACTTTCCCATTTGAGTGTAACATTCTTCCCACAGGAAGGAAAAGAATCTGTATATAAAATTAAAGTCAGAATAGCACAAAGAATTTCATGAGGCAGGTAGAGAATACTCAGAAAGAACCTCCTTTAGCCTACAGTGGCTGGTTTCCCTGCGGGGTCTCCATGGTCAGTGAGGCAGACAGGGAGCTCCCGAATACGAAGCATAGGTCTCATCTCCTCTGTTCACCTCCTGCTCTGAGCAGCCCTTCAGGCAGGCTCTCCCTCCCCAAAAAGCAGCTACAGAACAATCTAGAGTCACTTTGTCAGGCTAAAATGACAAAGCGAACCTTAGTGAATGCCAGTGGAGTCTCACAAGGCATCTTTATTTCTGGCAAAATGTCTCAGAAAACTCAATAAATGTTCAGCTGAGGTTCTGAAGTTGTACTTTTACCTTTCTCCTCTCCTGAAGTTGATCAATATCATATGTGCATCTTATGGCACTGGTCATGACTTCCTTTTGAATAGTTGCTGTTGCTGCTGCTTCTGCTCTTTCTGTCCTGTGTTTCTGGCCCTGCTGGCAGCACAGTGGTGTGGGCAGATGTGGAGTCAGCAGCAATGGTGACAGCAATGCCATACCTGGAGTTTATCATTCCTCTTTGTGGGGAGTGAGATTTGATAGTTTTGGCATCTTTTATGTAACTTAAACTCTTTGGAACCTATCTTCCTTTATTTCAAAATAGGTTATTCTAAATCTTGCTGACAAAAATAACTTGCTTTATATAATCAATTAGAATTGTGTATATTGCTGTTAGTTTTATTTTTATACTTGTCCTATTTCCCTTACATAATAAATTAATCTAATGCCAGATATAAATTTTATTTTATTAATTACAATTCTATTGTTCTACTAAATGAAATCAGACCAATTACTTAATTTTTAATTTTTTTTCTCCTGCCCACCATTTTCCTAATAATTATCTACCTGTCATTACAGGCATTTATCCTGACAATTGAACTTATACTTAATTTTAAACACAATGGGTTGGCTCGGCCTATTTGAAGTGCAACACACATGTAAGTCATGCAGAGTCACAACTACAGAGGCAAACTAGACTGACGAGACTGACAGAAACAACCATGATTCTATAGGCCCTCACATTAACTATAAAAGAAACTCTGTAAAAGAAAGACTGGAGGCCACACACCTGTTTCAAAAACCACATAATTTGAAAAGATACAAATTTTGCTTCAAGATCCCCATCAGGGGAAACAGACAAGAAATGATATATGTGCCTAATACAATATAAAATGTAACAAGTTCTATGGGAGAATAATATTGACCTTGGAAACAGTGGAAAAATTCTTCCAATTTATATCCAGGAATAGTTAGGCAACCACTTATCATTCTACCAAGCCACATCAAGAAATATTACTTTTGCAGTATGCAACAACAGTGTAAGGACAGTAGAATGCCTTCCAATGCACTTCTCTTTTAGCCTGAGGAATGGAAATAATGTAATTTCAAGCGTCTTACTTGATCAAACTGGGGATCTTCTCCTCGTTGCAGAGATTTGGTCAGTGGCTTCTCCTGAAAGAAAATATATTAAATATGTATTACTTAAGATCAATACCATTATATTCTACAGTTATTGTTCAGTTAGAAGATTTTTAACTCACAATAATGTGCCTCCTGATCTGATCCTGGAGATACCAGGACAATTGTTGCATATGCAAAGGAGGCCTCTGCATATGTATCAGTCAACACTGACAGAGTGTCTTGAGTGATTTTGGTGTCTTTTCACGAAAGAGAAGGATTGGCCATTCATTACATCGGAGTCTGTGCTCACGCTGATGATAAATTTTTTCAACATCCTAAAAAGCACCTAGTGTTTCCTCTAACACATAACCAAGAGTCTCTATTTAGGAGAAAAGGAGACTCAGAGTGACCTTATCACTCTTTACAACTTCCTCAAAGGTGGTTGTAGCCAGGTGGGGGTTGGTCTCTTTCTCCAGGCAGCAACTGGCAGAATGAGAGGATGCAATCTTAAGCTGCGACAAGGGAAATATAGGTTGGATATTAGGTAAAAGTTTTTTACTAAAAGAGTGATAAAATACTGGAATGGTCTGCCCAGGGAGATGTGTTTAAAAAAAGACTGGACGTGGCACTTGGTGCCATGGTTTAGTTGAGGTGTTAGGGCTGGGCTGGACTCGATGATCTTGAAGGTCTCTTCCAACCCAGTGATTCTGTGATTCCGCAATTCTGTTACATGATGTACCTTCTTGTCATAAAACCACTAGGCAATACAAACATGTCCATAGATATAATGCATCATGCAGGGCATACTGAAGGAAAGGTGATCTTAGAAGAATCAAAGAGCATAGAGTTCATTTTTAAGGAAGACAATTGTGAGGAAAATTATTAATAAAAATTTTTAAAAGGTATTTTCAGAATGGAAGGATATTTTCAGGTCAAGCATATCCTCAGAGCAACTGGTAAAGCCAAGGAGAACTGCCCAACTCAGAGAAGGAATGTGTGAACATCCATTCACCTGCATGGCTTCTTTGTGAAACAAGCTGAACTACTGAGACGTGGAGAAGTACACAGGCCAATATCCTATATGTATGCAACAGTATACAAAACATGAATCTCCACACCACAATCAAAATAAACAACAAACACATGAGGGCAGATGACAGTCTAGAAAACATTAGTCACCATCACAATTCTGCTGTGAATTACACTACTGTTTCTGGTGTCTGCCATGTGCCAGTGCCTTATTCTTCTACAAATCATGACTCTTTTTCTCCTACAGCTGCAAGACTGGGGCTCTCCCACCAGCTCAGAATAAGATTTTGTGTTCAGCTTTCAACAAACTGTTACACTCATCAGCATCTGTTAATGTAGCAGGCAAAATACCATCCCTGCCAGAGGATATTAGATATAGAATAAAGAAATCTGTAAAGCTGATGAGATAAGGAAATGAAGAGACTTGAGCTGAACCAAAGATTTCTATTATTTCATGTAATTTTTCAGAAGTGAATGTTGCCCAGTATAATCTGCTGACTGATTTTGAAATTAATTATGCTGATCCACTTGTAATGCCAGCTGGCAAGAAGGCCAACTGTGGGGTGACTGCAGTATCCCCTGACTACCTACCAAATACAAAAATCAACAAAATGTTTTCTACTGAGTCACTGATTTACCCAGAACAGCCATCAATATTTTTCATTGTTTTCTCCAATATCTAAAGCAACTCCTCCACGTTACATTAAGGGCACAACAGCTATTAATTACAATTTTATGACAGATTACTGGTGATGAACCACTGCAGTAAAAAACCTCGTAACCCTGAGAAAAACACAGGACATTACCCCACCCACAGTCCTCCTCCTCCCCAATCAGTAAGTTGGTGCTACCCTGTCTAGTTGTGTGTCACAGGAGGACAATACTTCTTTTGTCTATTGCTGCTCACTAAAAAGAGCAGCAGATAAACTTACTAAAGCAGTGTTTGACTTATTTAAAAGGAAAAGGATTCTTAAGTTTTCACAGGTCCTGGACAAATCAGCATACTAAGAATTACTGCAGTTTAGGAAAAGAAAATCAACACCACTTTTTTTTTCTTTTTAGTTATGAAATTTCCGATTCTGTTACAGAAGACTTGTGTTACCACAGAAAAACTTCTTAAGGTCTGTTTCCACAAAAAGGGCTTCAGCATGCAGAAGCTTTGTGTTTCCATGACCAACACTGCAATACTTGGCTTTCAGAGAGTAGAGTTTCAGGCAGAAATGAAGTGTGGGATTCCTCATCACACGCTGTCTCTACAGGGGACACAGTTAAACAAGACAAACCATTCTCTGGGAACCCAAGTTAGGAATCACAACCCTGAAAATGTCCTCATCACCTGTAACCTATCCAGGGAAGCACATATACCTCCAAGATACTTCAGTTTCTGATTACAACGTTCCCTGGGGGATGCACTCCTGAATTAAAGATACCTGCCATTTGACAAGCCATCATGTGCCTTCCTACAGGCGCTACACCACAGCTTCCCCAGTCATGGTGCACTGACCTAAAGAAACCATTCACAGGCCATGCAGCAGCCTTGGTGGCAGCAGAAGGCAGCTGGGATGGAGAGCTGCCAAGAGCCAGGAAGGCTTCTGCTGCTGTAACTTCTCAATGTCTCCAGTTTAGGGCTTCAGTTGAGGCCTTTTTCCTCCCTTTATCCCATCCTGCACCTACTGCTGTTCCCGCTGTTCCCGTCCCCTCACACTCTTGCCGGGCAGCAGCTGCTGCTGCAGCTGTTTCTGCCTCTTTGTCATGCCCCTGTTTGGGTCACTGCTGCTGCTGCCTCTTCCTTGACTCTTTCCAAGGACAGTGCTGCCACTGGCACCGCATTCAGCCACCATCAGGATCCGACCTGAGCCCATGGAGACAAGAGTCTTTGCACACACCCTTCCAGTTCTGGGAGTGGGGTGCCCATGCCAGAGCCAATCATTGCATCCCTGCAAGGAATGGCAACAGCCATATAGGTTTGTATGTGGGGTTTGGAGGTTTGAGAGAACTCAGCACAGAAGTTATTACTACTTACTACTAATACTGAAGGCTGAATAGATAAAGAACTGAATAAAGATGACGGACCAGATAGAAATGTGGGGTTTAGTTGTCTAAGCACTCCTAAAATAGAAAAGCATGAATACATTCATGATAAGAGTAACAACTGACCACCTCAGCAAGGCATTAGTGAGTAAATTCAAAGGCTACTCAATTATATGCAGGTACTTCAAGTGTCCTTTAAAACCAGCAATTTTTCATTATGCAATAAATAATTTCATCTACTGTAAAAAACTTGCCTATTCTATTTGCCTAGTTCTAACATCCTTCTAAATCTTACAATTTCATTTATGCAGTATTTTAAACATTATTGCTATGGCAGATACTACATAAAATGTATTTATACTCACAAGAGGTGTCTTTATGACATACCACAGGTTCAGGACTTGCAAAGAAAGGTTAAAATGATATGAAATATCATTTCAAATCATATAATATGAAACTCTCTCTGGGCAATAGATTCCATAGTAGTCTATTTACCCTGGAGATACACTAATTAGTTTTCAAAAAATCCTAAAACTGTTTTCTAGCCTCATGGTACAATTTAACTTCAATTTATTCTTTTGCCCACCCAACTTAGGAATGGAAAAGAGGCCTTTTCATACAATAAGTTGACTTATTTGAGTCTCTGTTGATATACTACATTCTGTAGAAATGTCTTCCAAATCTTAGATGAATAGTTCAGCTGAATTTGGAGGCAAAGCTTAAAACAGCAAGATATGGATAAAGAAAGTTTTGATTAATACGGAAGAGCCCAGAAAATTTCTAAAGAATGGATTCTCAATAATAACATTTCCATATTTAATCACTAAACTAAACATCCTTATTTCTTGTTTGAAGTGCTGCCTTCAATTGCAGCACTGTATTTGCTCACGCTAGAAACTCCCACAATATAAACACGTTAGAGATAAGCAGTAAAGGCAATTTAATATTTGAAACTATTGTTTTTCAATAAAACTAGCTAAATGTTTTGTGTTGCCAATGCCTACAAAACAAAATGCTCAACTAAAACTTAACTTCCTTCCTCTCCCTCATTGCTCTTGGGAAAACATCAATATAATATAATAAACCAGAATATGTTAACTATGCAATGGAAAATGCATATTTTATCAAATTTGCATCCATCAACTAAATACAGTATTTATAAATTACCTAAAAAAACCCCATATCATCCAAACCCTCTATTCACAGACACACTAAAACATTTCTCCAAAGACTGTCAGTGACTTTTAATGGTTAATATATTAAGGCTTTTTCAGGGCTGCTACACAAATATAATTGGGTAAATTTACACAGGAATAGCCACCTGTCACAGAACTGAGTGTTCAGAGAAACATAAAAACAAAAAGGATGTTCTAGTGCCTATTAAGCTTCACTATGTCACCATGTTATAATGATATATAATGCCCCTTAAAGCTATTTCTAATCTCAGCAACCATTAGGCCTCTTTTTCCTACTGAACTGAGACAGCCTACTGTATTACTGACTGAGATAAAACCTTGTTTTTGTTTTCCTAAAAGCATGGTGAAAGGATATTTTTACACAAATTTTAACTTCTGCACTGCACACTAAAAAGCAGCCAGACATACTCTACTGAGTGCTCTGCTGGGGTGGAAGCCTCACCAAAGAGAAAGAAGAATGGACCCTTTAATGTAAAATGGCGTAGACATAGAACAGATTCAACTACTACAGCTACAATATATGTAAAATTCATATAAGCACAATCTTAAGAGCCCAAAACTCCCCAAGAGTAATTCTTTCTTCTTATGATTAATCACCCCACCAGCCCCCTCTCCCCCAAAAGATCTTTGTCCTATATATTTCTCAGCAGGAAAAAGAATATGCCAATTATTTTTCTTGGCCTTGATTATTTTGGACCTGCAAAACCAGGAAAACGTATCACTGTCAATCCTGTGCTCATATGATGGGTAACCCATGCCCTCCACTCCAGGTGTGTGCTCCTGCCTCCTCCCTCACAGAAGGGACCTGTGCTGATCCTGCAGTGAGCAGGTTCACGAAGCTGAACTTTTGAGTATTTACTTCCGTTTGGCCCTTTCAGAATTGGATATGGAACAGTCTGTGGTCACACAAAAAAAGCTCTGGCATGGAAAACAGCTCTGAACTGCTCAGGACATGATTTTTGTTGCTCATATACCTTTTTACTATTTGGGAATTTCTACCACCACCCCAAGGAGTTAAATAAATTTATACCTAAGCAATTAAGAGAGCCAAGCTTTTTGACTGAAATGGATAATCTGTTTACTCTGATAGTCTCTCAACTGTCTCCCACCTGCAAGTTCTATTAAACAGGCAAATTAGTCTCCTGTTTTCATTAACCATTCTCTGCAAGTCAGCAGGTCCTCATGAATAAACACATAAACTGCCTGTTCAGTGGATGACAACCAAATCTTTGACTTCTCTTAGCACCAATTAGCTGCTAGACACTTCTTTTAGAAACTGTCAGTGACCACAGTACACAGAGAGTAAAATAAAGGAGATTTCCCTCATTAACCTTTGAAATTCTAAGCATACAGTAACTGGAAATTCAAAAAAGAAACATAATAAGAAAGATATGATAATACAGCTACAAGGAAACACCACAACTTTGCATAAGACAAAATTACAGATACACAAGATGTTAACAAAAACTGTGGTGGACTTCATTTAACTGTTGAATATTGAGTAAAAAAGCAATGCTAATTGTGCATGGTACTTCATATGGTGGAAATAAGCATATTTCAAGTGGTCATGAAATATATGTAAAATTATGCTACATGTCTGAAAGAAAAATTATTTAAAAAGCTCAAGTCAAAAATTTACTTGTCATTACAGTTAATGCACAAAAAATAATGAAAAGTGCATGTTTAAAAGACAAGCTCAGTATTACTGAGTATATTCTTTCTTCATGTAATTGCTTTGGGGTTTTTTTTGTAACAGCTCTTCTGTTTTGTTCATATGGAAAAGAATATGCCTGTACTGCTGAATATAAAAATACAGAAAAACATCAGTTCAGCTTCAAATACAGGTTTTCACTCCTTGGCTTTGACTCTTTGGCACCCTTGTCATGCACTGCTCTGATTCGATGATAGACTATGTCATCACATCAGGTATTGCAGGCTAATTTTTATCTGATTACCACATTCTCTGCAAAATACACCTTTTACCTAGGTTGTCTACCAAGAAAACTAAAACGTGCACACATAAATTTTGGTCATGCGAATGTTTAGTCTGAAGTACCTGATGTGTCAAAAAAAAATGGCCATACAGGCCAAAAAAATTACCAAATTTATTTTCAGACATAATACTCTATGGAAGTAAATTTCAAGCATCCTGAAGAAAGAAGCAAACCCACTGAACTAGAGATTGCTATTGGATGCACAGTACAAAAATTAGCACTGCTATTTCCCCAAGATAACATAGAATGTAACAAAAAAACCCCAAACAAAACAACTCCCAACAAACAAAATCAATTTGCTTTCACTAGCCTTTAACAAGCAAGTCAAGAACCCTGTCATTCATACCTGAACAGTACAAAAATTTCCAGATATTCCCTCAACTCACTGTTGACAATAAACAGTTGCAAACTTCAAACAAAGGTTAAATGCTGTTACAGATATACAGGTAACAGTAAAAAAAACCCCAGAAAATGAAACCGAACCAAACCAAGCAAAAAAACCCAACATGCAAACAAAACGAAACAGTCCCAAAAAACAACAACCCAAACAAAAAACCCCAACAAATCCAAACAACAGACCTACTACTCTCAGTATTTCTACTTTCCATTGCAAAGTAAGATGCTTTATTGTAGGCAGGAAGTAAAACATTTCTTGTACTACCATATTTTAAGCCCCCAAAAGCTGGTAACTACTGGTGGATGAGTTCTGAAAGAAATACTTTAAAGATGTGCTTTTGTGAAACCTGAAAGAAATATTTAAAATACATAGATGTGTTCCTGTGAAACCTGTAAGTCGAAAAGAGTACTAAGGATAACTTCACTGAGATTTGAGGTACACTCTAGCACAAGTGAGAAAGGAAATTTTCTTGGCTGTTTGTTTTCAGAGCTTGGAATGCCTTTTCGAAACTGTAACTTAATGAACACATCAAAATCCTCTGCCTGTTAGGATGCTCCTGGTTAGTATTATAACACTTTCCCTTGGTTTTCCCTGATTTTATTTGTTCTAGTACTACAGTGTATAGAAAAAGAGGTAGGTTTTACAACCTGTAAGTATGATAAATTTAAAAAGACCATCTGGAGACAAACTGTGGGGGGCACTTAATGTTGACACCATAATTCCAGCCTTGTGTTAGTAGACTGTGTGATTCTAGCCTAAAAACTTCCAATATAAGAAAATAAAATTTTGTTGATTGGAACCTAATTTACTAAGGTAGGGAATGTATAAGGCCTCAGTCAAGTGTGGTGTCACAGGATGCAGTATGAGACCCCAAGATCTTTCATTTATGAGCCTGTTGGACCAAAATAAGCATAATGCTCTTAAAAAAAAAAAAAAAAAAGATACAGTGATTTCCATGTAACAATAAGAACAATAGATAATGGAGATCAAAACTTCCAAGTCTATGTTAAGATCTTTACATGAAACTGCTATTCAAGATACTGTTTCAACTGGTTTTTCATTAAGGTTTATTAAGGTTTTTCAGCTATGTGACCTGGCTCAGCAAAGCCCAAGGGGAGGGGGCAGGGCTGTGGGAGCAGGAGACTGGCCCTGTTGTAGCAGGGACTAATGGCTCCAAAACCTGGGAATGGGTCCTGGCCTGTGGGGCAGGTGTGGGTGAGAATCAGAGGAGGCCATTAAGGCTTATTAGTGCCCTGAGGGCCCTGACCACTGGTTACCCACTCAGAATAATGTGACCTAATTTAATAAAGCCTATAGGAAGCCCTTATCAGTTGATTTGAATAAATTTAGGGTTGTAATTGCAGGGCTGCTCCAAGCACAGCCGAGATCTCTTCAAACAGGAACCACATTCTCTCAAGACCCAGACAGCCAGAGGTAACAAAGGACAGCAAATGATACTGGCCATGGTCTGCTCTCTGATGTCCACTGCTGCTTTAACATCAGGTAGATACTTATTGTCACCAACTGTTTTCACAGAACAGAAAAAGAGATGAGGAAAGTGTATTTCTAAAGTGAACTTGAGAACTACTGCCAGTAGTTTTCCTTAAAATTCTGTTACTTGGAGCTTTCTTGATTATGTGTTTACTTCAAAGGCTGTAACTGTACCATATGGGAGCTGCCCCCAGGTGACTTGATCTGAAGCCTTTTCCTCCTGGTTAATGGTACTGATTTGACAGACTTCCAAGGAGGATGCCAGATGCCCTAGCAGAGCTAATGTAAGCCTTCAATCTTCTTTTGCTACAAGTACGTTGGCCCTGAAAGCTTCCACATGTATTGCATACCCCGCTAGTGAAACAAGACCTTATTGGGTGGATCTCCAATTTGGGAACATAGTTACTTGAAGTATTTCAAGTTTTCTCACATTTGTCATGTCACCAGATATGCAGTCAAATATGGTATAATTCAAGCTGTCTGATGTATAAACTGTACCATGCCAGATTCAGGCCCAGAAAAGAGCACATAAATCAAGCAGTACCTCACTGACTTCAAATGTGACTCTGAAAGCATGCAAAGGATGAACCTGTTGTGAAGCTATGGGAAGATACCTCTTTACTGGATTGCTACTTATCTGCCAACAATTCTACCAAAGTGCACACTTGATTTTCTTCTGTCCTTCATGATGACAGACCAGTGACAAGATTGGCCTGAAATGACTGTAGTAGGACTTTCATTTTCTGGAGAGTGGTAACAGCCAATATCCTTAAATTACACAAAAATGTGATTAAGGGCATGTGGTAGGTTCTCTGCTATATTTGCAAGCATTGGCCAACATGTGACAGCCTCAGTGACCTTGGATTGAATCTGTCTTGCAATGATAAATTCTCCCAGTGATTTGAACCATTATACGTGCCACTGACTATCCTCCAACTGTATCCATGCAGTAATGAGGCCGAGGGACAGTGAGAGTGCTGCAGAGTCTTGCCACTGGAATGAGCTCTGCTTGTGTCTCTAACAGCATTCTGCCCACACATTCAGCCATGGAAACCCCGGGAGCACGGAGAAAGTGCCCATTGACACTGACTCCGAAATGTGGGAGTGTTTTATGAACCTGTATCTAAGTGCAAATGACAATGCCAATGTCTATGCAAAAATGTATCTGTTTCCTTCTTGACTTGCTAAAATGGCATAAAGTTTTCCCCTCAGTCTAATATGGATGTTGCAATCAGACCACACTGCATGCTCTCTCTGCTCTCCCGCACTCCCTCTGATTACTTCTGAAACTCCACATTTGTCTCTTCCTCTAGCTCTTTTTCTCCCAGCTGCATCCTTCACACTCTTTTCCCTCAATTTCTGTGTTTCAATTCTGCAATATGTCCCCCTGAACTACACAGAAGATACATGAGCTATGATCACCGCTTCAATTACGCAAACCTTTCGAGGTCTTTCTGGAAGATAATTGTCCTGAGGTTCAAGATTACCCACCCTAGCTCTGTACTGTTCAGTGCCTGGCGTCTGCTACAGGTCTCAGCCTGAG
This sequence comes from Sterrhoptilus dennistouni, assembly GCA_013397095.1. Classification (NCBI taxonomy): domain Eukaryota; kingdom Metazoa; phylum Chordata; class Aves; order Passeriformes; family Zosteropidae; genus Sterrhoptilus; species Sterrhoptilus dennistouni. Next base: position 142,327 of record VWZU01016815.1, on the reverse strand, counting down.
ATACATACTGAGACAACTGGAGGAAGATATTATATCTGAGGTGGTAAGTGGAAGTGAAGGATCTTTATGCCGTTGGACTTGTCTTTGTTTGCTCTCCATCTTTAGTACAAAAGGCCGAGCTTTCCCATGATTTTCTGCCTTCAAATCCTTTGAGTTCCTGAGTAGACCTTGCTTATTTCATGGAAGAGATCTCCTAGGCTTAGCTGCCTTTCCTTTTGCTGGAGAAAAGAATGCACTGATCTGGCCCAGCTCGGGCTTCATTATCATCAGTGGACTGGACTATATTTGGAAACCAGTGAACTCCCAAGGAAAGCTGATTAGTGAAGGAGGGAAGAGCGATGACTGAACCATTGTTCTGCTTAATTGATTTCTTGAAACAGAGAAGTTAGCTGCTGGAAAATGTGAGTAAAGGGAAACAGAACTGAGGGGATGGTCCACATAGAAATTAAATTCACAATCATATAATCATGGAATGGTTTGGGTTGGGAGTACCTTAAAGATCAACAAACTCCAGGCAGGGATACCTTCCACTAGACCAGATTGCTCTATTCTGGTATTGGGATTGGGCACTTAAAGCTTCTCTAGGCAACGAGAAGTCCTTAGATATGGCTAGAAGTTGAATAAAATACTGAGACCAACTACTAGTTTAAAAGGTTGACCCAGGATCCAGTCAATGACTTGCAGAAAATGAGCTCTGCTGAGCTGACACTTTCTGGAGGGACTAGGAGACAGACCCTCTCCTGAGGTGAATGACTGCACTTGGTCCTCCAGGACTGTCCTATGACTGACTGACATAGATTTGCACATTCAATTAACACATCCACTGTAATGGATCTGTGGGGCTCCATACAATGAAAACATCATATATGTTCAGTTACATATTGAGTACCAAAAGTAATAAATTGTGGAGATGCTTTCACTTTCTTACGAGGAGGTTAGAGAACAGTCCTCAGCACACTATAATAAAGTGAGGCAGAATTTCATAAAGAAGCAACTTAAGCACTTCAGAGAAAATTATTGAAAGAGTAATTAAGAATAATTATTCTTAATGACCTACACATTATTTGTTGCAACTAGGTCTAATAAATAATAATATTTGTTTCTATAATTTAAATGCTAAATAAATAATACAGCAGAAATAAAGAATTATGAGACATTAGATACAGAGTTATGGTATTATGAATGATGAGATCCTTAGAGCTGGGATTGACTGCCACATGCTTTACTAAATTTTGACTAGCACAAACACTTGTGGAATAAAAGAATTAGATTAATGATCAGTGGCATAATCCTTCAGTGACACAGAGGTGGATAGGGACACATGACAATGGGAAGCCAGCATTTACAGCTTGTAGCATTTACAGAAGAAAGGTCCCAGGGAGATAGGTTTTGTATGAGAAAAGAGAACAGAATTTTCAATATATATTTGCATAAAGGTATTCAAATAAAGTTGTGTAACTGTCAGTTTGTCTGGGCATACATATACTGAGTAAATAGCTAGAACAGAGCAAGGCAGCTTGCCTTTCCTCTTTTCCAGGAAATTACTTGTTCCTGATAGTAATTACTATCTATGCACTGTGAACAAACAGGGGTCCAAAGTCGCTGTACATGCCAAACTATTAATGAGGACTTCAAATGCAAAATACATGTAATGGTAATGTATCTCATTACAGGTGACAAGCAAGGAGTTGCCACCTTGTGTGATGCAGATGGAGTTTTAGTCCATGTAAACCAGAAAATTCTACATTACAGCTGTGGGATAAAACTGCTTGGTATTACCATAGCCCACATACATCTTACTAGTTATCACAGCCCCATCCTCAGAAAACAGAAAACCCTACTTCCTTTTCTCCCAAGTCTGTTCTTTGCATATTCTTTTCTTGCCTAGAGGAAATGAGGCCTAGACTGAAGCTAATCAGAAACCAGTCCTATTATACTGGTTGGTCAGTCTCTGAAATTTGTGTATTCTTTCCATTCTTTCAAAGCCTTCTGCACCATCTCCTAGGTTGTTATCACCAGCCCTGTCTTGAAATAGATCTCTATTTTAATGTCTTCAAGTTTCTAATGAAATAGAAGTAGTAAAGACACAAATATCAACCACATTACTCCATTCAGGGTTTTTTCCCTAATGGTGAGATGAAACCTGCCTATTAAAAGGAAGCAGTTACATGCAGAATACATGAATATGCTTATAGTCCCAATCCTATAATGAGTAAATTCTGTTCTTGAGTTCAGTATTCAGAGAGATCCTGAATTTAGAGAGGCTCGGTAAAAGAAGATGCTTGCAGGAGAAAAGCATAATGAAAGTTTACCAACAGCTAAATTAACCATTAACAACTGTCAATGCCTGTAGCTTCCCATGTTTTATCAATGTCTACAGCTGTGTGTAAGTACTGCTGAAAGCTGTATTTAAAGATTAGCCTGCTCTGTATGCACAGGATGAATTATTACCCAAAGTGATAATCAACACTCCTAAAAAAGGAAACTGTTTTCTGGGCTTTCTCCTTACAGAGCTATGAAACATATTCTTTTATTTGAAATGGCAAGAATATTTCCCTGGCTTCCTCTTTCTAGCTTTATTTCAAGGTCACCACTGCTAGAAAAAATAAGCAGTAATAAAATATCAGATTGTGTTTATGAGTGAAGCAATGCAGAGAAGATTTAGAATAAAAATGGATAAAAGTTAAATATGAATTAAATCAGCTGTGAAAAAAGGTCTGCAGGATAAAATCTTAATATTTGTTACAATTATCTACTGAAAAGAACCAGGAAATTATTAAAGATTTTCAAGAAAAAGTTATTTACATTTAATTTATGGGAATTTAATTTTATAAACTGGACAAGCTACTTTAATCAAGTCTGCTGTCAAATACTTTTAATTTGAAATAATATAACTTGACAATCTGGGTACAGTAGTCAATCATTAAAAATTAGCCACATGATTGTGAACTTATAATTAATGAACTGTTTTTTTATATATCAGAGATCCTGATATATAAAAAGGGAGAAAATTGACCTGAAATTCTGAATAAAATATTCTGCAGACAAAGTTAAAAAATGTCAAATCTGGAAACAGAAGTTTTCCATTTCAACTTGTTAAAGACTTAGCAGTGGATATTTGACATTATATTCATGTCTAGAAAATACATTAACTGGGGAGTGTGTTTTTTATGATGATCACTGCCAGATCCAGTAATCAAAATGTCAAATGATACTCGTTTGCCAGCCAAGGCAGCAGGAGGAGTAGGTGACATTGCCCTCTGCTTTCTCTCCCATTGGAATATTGATATCCCAGATGAGACTTCATGGGGCTGCAGGAAGGGGTGGGGTTTGCTGTGCCCTTCACTGACACCCTAGAAAATAGAAAAGATTTCTAACGCCTTTCTAGCATCTGCAACTCATGGTGTGACACAAGCGTGGTTTTCCAACACAGTTGTCACAACATTGTAATTTAGAATTTGGCTCTGCATGCATCACAAAAGAAAGAGAACAATATATGGGCATATGGAACCCAAAGAAACTGAGAGAAAAATTTGTAAAAACAAAAGTAATGATAATCAGAAAGTATAAGCAGGCAGAATACGTGTATGAAAAGAATGATCTAGGCAAAAAAGGTATCAGTAAGTATTTAAATTAACCATAGTAACTTCAGAGCTTCAATGTGAGCAAGACTTTGTGATAAAAGTGATGCAAAGGCAACAATATTATCAACAGATAATTTTATCTTCTCTAGAAGATATCCGAAGTATTCATCACTCATTATAAAATTAAACTGTCATATCTTGTAATGACTTGGAGAAATCAAACTAGAAATATCTCAGTGTTGAGCAGTGTGCAAGTCTGACTTTCTTTGAAGTACACTTGAACTTAATTAGAACATAAACTTCAAAGAGTTCACCATCTGACTACCTATTGTGAGAAAAGGCCAAAAGGTAGCTTTTCACCATCAATTTATAAACTTCGTCTTCCAAATCCCTGGGACTTCCTAGTCACAATTCTAATCAGTAGAGTAAAATGTGGGAACAAAGCTGCCTCAGAAAAAGGGGAGATTTAAATTCTTAGCTGTTATTCAAGAATAATTTTTGCCATTTTCCCTTGTCACTTCTTTCATTACAACCTAATTATTTCAAGATAATTTTAACTGAATGTCTACAGAATCCTCTTACTCATTGGTCACAGCCAACCTCAAACAGCAGCATGCCATGACTTGTAAGTTTTATTAGTACTAATGAGATGTGAGTATGTAATCGAATTATTGTTAGTGTCTCATGGTCAGACCTCTGTAAAAAATACGTTTTGAAAATGATGACAAGAAGGTGACATTCCAGTCTCTTGCAATACTCCTGCATTCTACACTGAATTTACCAAATAAAATTTCATTGAACAACCTCTAGAATAAGATCAACATTCAGATAATAATAGTTTCTCAAAGTGAAAAAAAACAACATATTACCACACGGCAACTCAAAATCATCTTAACACAAGGCGAAATGGGAATAAATCCACACCAGAAATCTTATATGAAAATGCAGAGGTTCATGTTTAAGAGTAACAAAGGTGCTGCACGGAAATTATGTCCTCAGTACTGATTGTCTTGCTGTTTGCCTGATCTTGTCAAGCAATTTTATACACATTTTGTTTCAAAATTTTAAAGACGTTCGCTGTGCATCACATGAAGACTGGATGGTAATAAATAGTTACTGGTATTTTAGTTTTTAAAAGGACCTATACTATGACTGTCAGTTTATTCTACTTTTTGTGATTTGGAGAGAACTCATCAAAGAAGAAAAAAATGGATTTTTTGTCATAATATTCTTTACTGTAAGCTTTTTTTTGGTATAATTCCAAATTATGTAAGATGGGTCTGTCATCTTGCATCCAGATATTTCAGAAGAAAGCCTGGTAAAACTTTCAGAAGCATCAAATGCTTCTGAATCTGAATCAAACTAAACAGATGCCATCAGAATAAAGCAAATTTAAATTTTGCCCTTCAAAATATCCTGAAAATGGGGAACTGAACTAAGTACTCTACATAGGACTTTATAACAAAAACATTCTAACATTTTATTAAAATTCCCTTATAGTACAGAAGTAGAGATTTCTGGTTATTTTTAGGTCTTGGGGTTTTTTTTACCTCATCAGAACTAAAACACAGGCCATAGAAATATTCTTCCTTATGCAAAATAGCAAGAAAGTATATAAAATGTAATCTTAAGTTAAATGTCCTGAAAATTCATGTACATAAGACAAACTGTAACAGACATATTGGCGTGTTATATTTGCCTAAAAATACAAATAACAATGGTTCTCTCACTGTGCATGACCTTGTAACGGAACTCCTTTTTCAAGTGCTGCATGCTCTTTCATATCTGGAAAATAGGTGCTATAGCCCTCTGTTAGATTCTGAAATCTACTCTCAGAACTAAAAGAGGAGCCAGCAGCCATTTTCTTGTTTTAGATAAAAACCCTGTAATGTTCAGAAATTTTTATTATATTTCAGCATTTTCTAATCTATTTTGACTCAAGCGACTGCTCTCCCAGTTGGGAAATCAATGCTGGCTGACACCCCTTCTGCCTCTCAATCCATTTATGTGTCCTCATATTGCAAACAGAAATAAAATATTAATTCCTTTTCATGTCACCCCTTTGGCATATCTTGCATACCTCTGCCCTCTCCCACAACATTCTAATTGCCAGAGCAGCATATCTTACAGTTTGGGAAACACTACCAAACTCCAACGCAGACTACAACCAAAAGATTCTTCATTCCACAGCAAGCAAGCCTGATTTTAAAGCAAATTCAAAGCAGAGTGTGCGTGTGTGTATATATATACACCGAGTTTCTTTTTACTCACAAGAGGCTCTGCCATGATGATGCGAATCTTGCGTTCAGCCAGGGTAGTGAAGTTAACAAACAAGCTCTTCAGGACATATTCGCCTGGTTTACTGTCTGGGTCAATGCTGATGGGCAACATGGCTGGAGGTCCTTTCTCTCTCTGAGTACCAGAAACAGGAGGGACTGGTGGCTTGATATATCCGTTACCAACTGGAGAAGCTGAAATGTAGAAAAGACACATTTACTCCTGAGTAATTCAACCTGGTTTAACCTTCACAGAGCATCTCAACAGCCCACTACATTGTCAAAGCAAAATTGGAGACTAACTGCTAATCAAAGACATACACAACACATCAATATAACTTCCACGGAACCATAGGTAAAATACACATTATCTAACTGGAACAAGAAATCAAAGATGAAATCTTTTATATTAAAATTGAGTGGTGTTTACTATGTAGTGCATACTCAATCCTCTTTTTTTTTACATGGTAAGACTTGCTGAAAAACTGAAAAACATCCTCATTTTTTGTTTTTTGCACGCAAGTCAGACCAGTTGTCAAGTAACAAAAATCTATTCTTTATTGGTATTCAAACTGGCTTAGCCTTGCAAAAGTCAAGAATCTGGTCTTTTGACTATGGTGAGTTGTAAAGGGTCTTATTCTCCTGTAATCTATGCTGAGGTCAGTCAAGAATAACTCCAAAAACAACATACATGTTACCAGTATAAATCTTACATGAAGAGTCAGACATGGAATGTTTTCCATGGCCAAAAAGTATTGATTATTCATTAGCTTTCCTGAAAGTACCAAGCCCTACAGTTCCATCTGGCACTTTTGAGATTACACCTGGTGTGTTTCATTCAGTTTTGTGCTCTCCCACACAAGAATGACATTGCTACTCTGAAGCAAGGCCAAGAGAGGACCATGAAGATGGTCAGGGACTTGATAGATCAGTAAAGGTTGAGAGTCCTGGACCAACTCAACCTTGAGAAGAGAATATTACTGTACTCCTTAGCTACCTAATGGAGTATAGGAAAAACGCCAAGGAACTAGATTCTTCTTTGAGCTGAGGATGACAGGACAAGAGGCAACAGATACTAGTTTAAAGGTGGGAAATTTCCATTAGATATATGGAAATAATTTCCACTGTGAGAGGGTGATCAAACACATGTTGCCCAGAGATAACAGCAGAAACTCTACTTTGGAGACACTTGAAAGTCGACCAGAGAAAGTCCTGAGAAACCTTCCCTAGTTGGTGAGTAAGCTGGGGTTGGACTAATCATCCACCAGGGATACCTTCCAATCTAACTTATCCTGTGATTGAATTCCCCATAACAAGTATCAAGATTTTATATACTAAAATCTTTTTGTAACTGCTTGCTGTTTTTCTGTGAATGAAGAAAAAAAATAAATGGAAGCACTTCAAATGCTACCATTTTACACATAAAATTTACAAACCCAAATCCTCAGGGCTCGGCTCTTATTGGTAATAAAAGTCATGTTTGGTCTTCAGGCAGGAACTGGTAGCACACTCTCTCTGTTAGTTTTGCCAGAGACTTTAAAAGTAGCAAATTAAGTAACACTGGCAAGACCAGCCATTATCCACTCTGAATGTAATAAAAGTTTCGCAATGCCCACGAGCACTACTGATGATTGGGACAGAGATGTTTTAATGAAATAAAAAGCAAGGAAATATTCTGAACTAAAACCATTACAGCACTTCCCCACAGCACTGCACTCCAGAGTGTTACATTATACGTCACATCCAAGTTGCAAAGAAAGAAAGAAGAATGAACTATAATGATGGTTGCCTCACATCTAATACCTTTAGTCTTTCCTTTGAGGAACAGAATTGCAAGTATTACTGAAATTAATTGTCAATTATTAGTGACTTATGATTGTTTTAAGGATAAATCAGATTTTTGACCTTTCCTATGGCCTTTAACACTTCATTGCTGAACAAAAACGAAAAAAAATTAAAAAGAAGAAACTTTATGGTTTGAGAATATTTAAATCAGAACCCAAAACTACACACTGAAAAATATAAATGGATCCACTAGAGAAAAAAGAATGTGTTTTCCTTTAGAAAAATCAGTTTAGAAGTTCCTATATGACTATAATAGAAGACAGAAGTGCTTCTCTTCATTTAGCTATTATTCTGCAAGCGTAACACATCTACACTTTTCGTTGAAAATAACCTCTCACTGACAAGGTACAGCATCACTCTTTAGCACAGCAGCAGCACTTCTCCCACTGCGACAGATGTTTCCTGCTAGATTCATTTCCTGCAAAGTTTTGCTTGATTTTTGAGGGCAAAAGCATTTTCATGGAATCTTCCTGGCATTATGACTCTCGGCAAAAAACAAAGTGTATAAAACAGCCCTACATTTATATTACACAAAACTTGTTCTAAAAATACACTGTTGTTCTCAGTAATAATCTACTTCAAAGTACTGAAAAAAGTGCCACCAGAGAAGAGTGTGCATGCTACTGCTCTTCTGTCATCACCTAGGCTCTCTTAAAACTTGAACACGAAGAGAGTGGGATGCAAAGGATCAGATGCAAATTTTTATGGACTATCAAATACACTAGTAATGGAAACCTCTCCACAAATAGCTTTAGGATGGAGTCAGACAATATTTTTACAATTAGGAATATATTTGCCAAATGTGTGGTTTTGACTGGCTCACATCTACCCATGAAATCGGCTTGATCTCCAAGTGCTCAGTCAGGAAAATTTTTTGGTGAGCAGCGAACCCAATTTTCTTAAGGATTTGTGTCCATTGTGCCTCGCAAGCGCCGTCCCTGGCAGCACCGCACGCCGAGCTCCCCACGCTGTTCCCAGGCTCGGTGCCCAGCGCTGTGCCCTGCCAAGCACAACACTCCCGGGCTGGGACAGGCAGCCGGCCCAGGCTGCCTCCCAGGGGAATCTCAGCCATCTAATCAAACACAAACTTGCCTTCTGTTCCTCGGCCATTCTGCTTTAAACCTGGCTACTAAACCCAAAACGTTCAAGGGGGAACTCAAGGGAGGCAGGCTGGATGCAGGCAGTGTGTGAGAGCAGGTAGGCTTCACATCCTGGCGAAACTGAGTTTAAAAACCCTTAGCCATGCTACCTGGGAGCTGCCACCCTCATTTTCAATCATCGTAGCATTCAGCCAGGATTCTGACTCTGGAATTTAAATCCAAATCATCATTGTTAGTAGGAAGCCTTTTATCAATGGTTCTGTTAGGTTTGTGACACAGGCGGATTTAATTTTTTTTTCCAGATAGCTAACTGAAAAAATCACTTATTTGCACACTGTAATAGAGGAATGCAATTATCTGTGAGATTTGCCAGTGCACCAAAAATTTTTATTCTAGTTCTTCTCAGAAAAAAAGAACTTTACAGCCTTTTCCCCAATACAGAAAAAGCACATCCTGGGGGTTAATATCTATCATTACTACAGCAATTACAGCAGTCAGAGAAATGACTGGCATATGACATTGATTTAGTTTAATTTTTTAAAAGACCATTTTGTAACCGTTAAGTCCATTTAAGAATCTTTAGCGTGAAAGCTAACACTGCCAACATTCTGAGGGTCTGTAGTTGATAATGAGTTGGTCATGAACTATTATATATAGGTTTGGCTTTCTAAGGCATCTTTTCAGCTCCATTATCTCCAGTATTTACATATGCTTGATATTTGCATTGCAAAATTCTGGTCCAGTGACAAGACTATCACTGATGTCTATACTGATAATGTATGAGCTTTAACAGAATACAGTTTTTATGCCTAGACTGAGAGCCCTATAAAACTCACTTAAAAAAAAATTGCCTCTGAGACATAAAATTGGAAATCAAGGACCCAAAATTTAAAAAGTAGATGCATTAAAGTCATCCCTGATTGGTCCCTTTATGTTGACACATTATAATGTGAGCCTTAGAAGTAGCAACAGAAAAGACGTGCTCAGTTTTGCCATCTACACCAGTGAAACACTGGCCCATTAAATAAAATGCATAATTTTAACATGAGAAATCACCACGTATAGTTTGTACGAGTTCATGCAGAAGATATATGGAGGGAGGTGGGTGGGAGGAAGGAGTTATACTCAGTATGAAATACTGATTTCCTTAAAAAATTTAGTTTTTACTGCCTGATTTCAAAATAATGAAATAATACAAAAAGAAGTACCAGAACAGACCACAGAAACATTTTGTTTGCATGTCTTCATATTGTAGGGTATTGGTCACCACACAAGTACTGTATTAAGCTAAACCTTTACCTAGAGAAAAGTAGCTCATCCCCCAGAAGAATGAATGGTGATGCACACAGAGGAGATCATGGCAACCCTGATGCCCAAGGACTCTGCAATAGCAGAGAATCTACAGATCAAGTTTAGAAAGTTGTATATATATTTAAAGCTCCTATCCTATGAAAACCTGTAACAAAGTTTAACCATGCTAGATCAACTAGCATGTACCATTTGGGGGTGTAATTCTGTCTGAAGCACCTTGTTTCTCTTATTTTTCTAATAAATGTGCAATAAGCTGTATTTCAAATTATACTCTCATCCTACAGAGTATTTTCATTTAGCACAGGCCATAATCATATTATTTTCTCAATTATATGTATTTTTAAAAAATTAAAGACAAGGAATAAATATGGAAGTGTCAGTGAAGTATCACACGATTGCCATCACAACCATATACTATTGCCACAGAAAGGCCTCCTGACATAAAATCACTGCTAGATTTTTCCATGTATTGATCGTTTCCCAGAAAAACAGCTGTAAAAAAGCAGAGTAGTTTTAGTGCAACACACAGTCAAAAGTTGATACTGCGGAGGAGTACCAAATTAAATTATCATTTAATTATCTTAGTCCCTGCTATGATCTGCACTACAGGTATTTTTCTCAGAGCTGTAAGAGGAATCAAAACAACTGAATGATCTGTACTACATTGGACATAACTTCAGCCATACAGCTACTGTATTTTCAGTATCTTTGAGCAGAAAAGCAGAGGTTGAATTTTTTTAGTAAACTGTGTCAAATCTACATTTTAGCAAAATGAACAAACTAATAAGACAAACTTAAATATCTACTTGCAGTATTTTCATACCTACCGAGCCCCTTTATAAAGCCGATCACACTGGATTTTCTCCAACATGCTACTGTAATATCCATGAGCCTGTGAATTCCTGAAACGTTCCACTCCTTCAGTTAGAAAAGTTAGAATCCTTTTCTAACTAAAATTGAAAAATAAATTAGTTGTTTCATAATCCCGTTTCACACTTCCTCACTGCTTGTGAGGAAGACATTTCCTTCAGTTTCTTGGTATTGTTTCTCATTAGACAAATGCTGGAGACCTGCAATGTGTGAGCTAGAGCAGGCCTGCAGATCAGCTCAGCCTTTCCATAACCAAAGGGGTAATTTTTAGCTTCAGCATATGATGATGACCACTCACAGAGTGGCTGCATGTCTATATTTATCCACAAGTACATACTATGCTGACAGATTAGTGAAACTACTTCAGGCACTCCAAGAACATGAGACAGGATAATGGAGTTCGACAAAAACAAACCACACATATCAAACACATGTATTATCATACAATCCAAGCTGAAAGCAATTAGTATAGAAATGCGAAGCACAGTGGCAACACAGGATGGGTTTTGTTTTGTACTAAAGTCTTTTGGCCAAAAGTACATACAGTCTAAATTCCTTTCGATAAAGCCAATGCAGTATCTCTTCTTTTCCCATGCCAAGAATCAGTGAGAAACCACATATCCTTAAGAACAACCGTACATCTGCTGCAATAACTCTTGAGAAAATTTGCTTTGTTTTAAATCAGCAATTATAATATATAAAAAAAGAAAACACATTATTAAGCATGAAGAATTCAATTTACAAGGATATGGTCAATGTGCCACAAAAGGTTGCTGTTTCACCTTTTGAAGGAGAACATTCCCAATTAATTCAAGCTTGATTGACAGAGAATAAAAAAAGGAAACTTTTGCTGAAACAAACAAACTAAATGTCTAGCAGATCCATTTTTATCATGGCAAAATAAACTGTAAGATCTCCAAGGAAAATGTTATTCCAGCATACTAGTAAGATGCACTAATAGCACTATTTTAATGCAAGCATTATTTTCATAATTAATTTGCATATGCCCAGTTCTGGGCTCCTCAGTTTAGGAAGGACGTTGAGACACTTGAGTGCATCCAGAGGAGGCAATGAGGCTGGTGAAGTGCTTGGAACACAAACCCTGTGAGGAACAGCTGAGGGAGCTGGAGGTGTTTAGCCTGGAAAAAGAGACTCAGAAGTGATCTTATCACTCTTAATAGCTTCCTGAAAGGTGGCTGTAGCCAGGTGGGGGGTGTGTCTATTCTCCCAGACAATAACTGACAGAAGGAGATGACACAATCTTAAGCTGTGCCAAGGGAAATATAGGTTGGGTGTTAGAAAGAAATTCTTCACTGAAAGAGTGACTGGGCAATGGAACTGTCGGCCCAGGGAGGTGGTGGAGTCACTGTCCCTGGATATGTTTAAAAAAAGACTGGACATGGCACTCAGTGCCATGGTTTAGTTGGTGAGGAGGTGTTAAGTCACAGGTTGGACTAGACGATCTTAAAGGTATTTTCCAACCTAGTTCATCCTGTGATTCTATGATTTTGTGAAATCCCAGTAAACACGTATTCTAAAACTCCAGACTCTAAAGACTGTCTAAAATTGTTCAGGCAACTATTGGAGAAGACAATCAGTCATTCTGTGCAGCTTTCTTGACACAAGAACATGACATAAAACTATCCCAATTCATCGTGACTTTCCAAAGCCTATTTAATCCAAATACAGGATTCTTCAGGAAGCATTTCTTTGGTTGACCAGTTATATAGATGGTCTGCAATGCAACAAAGATAAAACCCAAACAATTATATGTAAAACAAAAGTCTGGGAATCCTTATGCCAGAGGAAATACTATCTAGTCTAGAAGACAAAATAGAGAAGAGACAGTAGGGTCAGTGGGGAAAAGTACAATAGAAGTTCAAGATTCTGGAGCAAAACAGCTCAGTTGGAAAACAAGTCTAAAGGGAATAGATTCGGAAGGATATCCAAGAAAGTGTTGAGATGACTTCAGCTCTCTGGAATGGATATCCTCAAATACTTCATTATGGCAAAACTATGAGGGAGAAAAGGTTAATTTATACATTTTAGATTCCTTAATTTCTCTAAAGAGACATGCCTCGGGAGAGTCATTTGTGTAAACTGGCATGGGAAAGAGAAAGGAAGAAGATACCTTCCACGATAAAGGCACTCCAGGACTTGGTTACCAATTTACCCAAGGTAAGACCAGTATTTTAAATTTTTTCTGTCTGAGTACTTAGTGAAAAAATGCTGGTGCCAGGTTTAGACATACTTATTCCACACTTTTCGCAGTACTTGTGGAGCTAAAAAAGACAGTTCCAAATCTTGTAGACTTGGTTAGGTAATTCTTGTCCAAACTTCCTATTCCTTTTACCATAATAGGAGAATACAAATTTCATGTGAACTCAAGGAACAGCAAAGACAGAAAACAGAGGACAAATTAATTGGTACATCCACTAAGAAGAGGCAGAATTGCCAATAAAGTGTAAGCTTTGGCCAACCCAACTACTCAACCCAAGGAAAAGGAGACTGGAATGTTGTGTGTGTGTGTGCGTACATTTGCACACACTTGCCATTCCTGAATTTATTTTCAGTATCTCATAAAAAAACAAGCTTAAAACAGACCATGTGTTATTCTCAGTGAGACTGAATATTTTGGGACATAAGACTAATTCCTTGTAGCAAACTCATTCAGCCCTCCCCTTAATCCATGGGTGGACAACGATTTGCAGAAAAGAACCTAAGAATATGTCCCATATGTGCTAATTTTTTAACAATCAGATCCAATCCTCTGCAGGATAGAAACAAAATGCAACCTGGAAATAAATACATGGTCAAACAGTAATCAGGCCTTATGGATGCTAACATAGCACTTATGGGGAATGCTCTTCTCTGCACATCTACAGAGTTCATAGGTTCATGCCACTCAGAAATGCTTATGCATCATCTTCTGTGATGGATGCCACCAGGAAATAATCAATTTAATACAAATAATCTTTGCCTAAACTCAGGTAAACACTGGAACAGCTCTTACATGACTGTAACATTTAGACAGATCTTATTTGAGATTGGATGCAGTGAAGTGCCTGTTAGCTTTGAAGTCAAAGGTTCTAGTTTAACTTAGAACCTTGGAAAGAATAAAACTGTTGTTTTGGTTTCATTAGCCACTAGAAACTTTCTGGCCCTCACATCCCAGCTGATGGCAGGTAAGCTTTACAATCCTCAGAGGAGTACTGCAACTCTCTGCAAGAAAGGGGTAACTGATGTGAGAGCCTGTAGAGGAAAGCAGTGAGTTGAACACATTTTCTCCCCTTGCATACACAGAAGATTCAAGAATGATGACTGCCAAAACAAATAAACAAACAGGAAATCCGGTCATATGTGTCCATCGACTTTTTAAAGGCCTTTTCACTGACTTGGCTAAGCATCTTGTAAGATACAGACTTTCCCTCTTTCTCCTAACTGGCAGGTCAGGGGTTGAGCAGCTTGACAGTGTTCCCTAGGTTCTTATCTCAGATCCTTGCAAGAATGAGGCAGGAAAGCAATTCTCCTTCCCTCCCATTCTCTTTCCTCACCAGCTATTTTTCTGCTCCTTTTTCTCTAAATCATTATTTTCTTGTCTACATATACCACTGTATGAACATACATATATGCATGTAACATAATGATTTTTAATGGCACCAATTCTAGAAATTGCTTGGTTTATTGTGAGATTAAAGACTGAAAATGCTAAATGACATGAAAAATCTTGTGGAAAATCTACAACTATTTTCCCATTTGAGTGTTTTATTTAGGGAGACTTCTCACTGAAGGAAATATCTTTGTTGCTTCTGATGGGATCCAAATCAAAATACAAAAATACTTCTCAGTTTCTGTGCTTTATATGGTAATGACACACTGCCTCTTTGAAGGCTGACTTGAGACTAACAATATACTTTCAAAAGATTTCAAAATCTTGGTATCTTTTCTACATAACTTCGCAAAGTTTTTTTTTACCTTTTCCAGTTATTCCAAAAGAAAAAACTCCAAAGAAGGGTGAAAAGATATTTTCAGAGGAGTAATTGTGGGGGTTTTGTTCCTAAAAAAATTAAAACACAGACAAGGTTTATTTCTGAAACTACACCAGGATTTCTTTGGGCTCAAATAGAACTTAAAAATAATTTGATTTTGAATAAAGACATTCATACTCTTCTTTTACACATTTTTCAGGTACTAGGGCAAAAAGGCTAAGCTCCACTTTGGTTCTGTTGGATCAGAAAATAGCTTCCTATAGGATTTTTAGACAGACGTTATGCTGCATTTTCTTTCCTTTTCAGAGACAGGGAGATGAAGATATTCCTGTAATTTTGAGGTTGATGGGTGTTAGCAGAAGAATTATTTTTAGGGGACTTGGAAAAGGGCCAAGAAAGTACAAGGCTAAAAGAGTCCAAAAGAGAAGAAACAGTTACTTCCAGAAGAGGGACTGAGTAGCAAGCAGGGAGGATGTTACCTGTACCTTCCTTCCCTAATGTGCTGATTTTGGTTGGGGTAGAGTTAATTTCCTCCACAGAAGTTGGTGTGCGGCTGTGTTATGGATTTGTGCTGGAAACAGCATTGATAACCCAGGGATTTTTCAGTCACTGCTGAGCAGGGCTTACACAGAGCCAAAGGTCTTCACTGCTTCTCCTCCCACCAGTGAGTGGGCTGGGGGTGCACGAGGAGCTGGGAGGGGACACAGCAGGGACAGCTGACCCCAGCTGACCACAGTGATACCCCAGACCATGAGGTGTCATACTCAGCATATAAAGCTGGGGGAAGAAGGAGGAAGAGAGTCATTCAGAGTTGCACTGTCTTCCCAAGTTACTCTAAGCTGTAATGGAGAGGCAGCTTTCCTGGAGATGGCTGAACACCTCCCTGCACCACAGGAGTGAGCAAGTGGCCTTCTGGTGCTTAGTTGCCAGCTGGTTTTAAACCATGACACCTATACATTTTCTCTTTGGGACAACATACTTTTCCTTTTCTACTTAAATGTTCTGTAATACAACTGTAAGTCTGGCTAAGATGGAATTTTGAAAATATATTTAAACTGTTTATTTTTTACCAGACAGAGACATTAAATGCTTGCATCCCCATCCTATTCCAATTTCAACAGCTACCTCAGATGTTAGAACTGGAACTGTTCCTGAATTTTTGTTGTCTGTTTATACTTGCTCTTCCAAACTACTGACATGTTGGATCATGCTGTTAAAAACTGCTGTCTTCCACCAGAATGGAACCAGCATGTCAGTTGTGGGTGACGTGTCTTCTGTGCAATGTACACGTGTGTATGAAAACCTGAGCATGTTGTGGTACACTTGCAGAAACAGCAATAAATACATTGGTAATAAAGCAGTGCTTTATTACCAATATATAGAAAGAAATAGCTTGTAGTTCTCATGACATAACACTGTTCAATGTCTAAGAATTGGTTTGCTACAACTTCGTTTATTTCATGCCATAATAAAGATGTCATGTCTAGTTATGTTTCAAAGTGTAGTACTATTAAGGAAAATCTTTAAAACTGCACTTGCTTTCTTGCATATTCTGGTGCACTGGTACCTTTTAGGGAAAGTTACAAATTTAGCCACCTACCAACCAAATATCAAACTTAATCTAGCCATCCAAGCTCTGGTAAATTGGGACTGACGTTTCTAGGTGATCCATCAAAGCCTTCTTAGATTCTCATCTTAAGACAGAATAAATCACTTTCTAGAGGTGCCTATCCCTCATTCAGTGATTACTGAAAGACAACTGACAACAAAGATGCCCAAAGTTATTAGTGATAACTCTCACTCTTAAATCTGTAGACTCTTCAAGAGCACTTTGTATGGATTAAACTGCGCTGTGGTGCATTTTAGCTGCTGCTGGCTCAAATTCTTGCCCTTGCTCATGTGGATGGAAAATGGCACAACACCAGCAGTAAACCAAGCCACAAGCTGGATCCATGGACTGGCAAGTTAAACCATCACAAACCAAGACGACTTTCACAAAATTTTTTGAAGCTTTCTGTGATGATATCACAGGAGGGATTTCTCTGAATAAAGACAAAGATGACAGAGATATCAATTCATGTTTCCCTTCACAAGTGGAGCACACAAAGTAACACCTATGCAAAGAAAAATGAAAGAAAACATTTTGCAACCAAAATCTGGATTAATATTTATTATCAACCTGCTACTCTATGTCTGACTGAATCACTACTGCCATGACTTAATACTGACAGCAGCAGCACACTCATAATATTGTCTATCTCCCATATTCAGGCTTCTTTGCTTACAGCCATCTTTTATTAGCCACAGACCATGATGATGCTATTGTATCTAATAACCCTTTATTACATTAACAATTCTTTGAAAGTGGGCTCATTTGCTTCTTAGCCACAAACCTAAATACAAATGCAAATGCAAATATTTGCTGCTTTGGTAGACTGTGGCACCGGGATATAAATACTTTTTGTGGTGACTGAAATACAAGATAATATATTTTACCACCCACATGAGCTCAGTGAAGGTTTCTGAAAATTTGGCTCAAGTGCAGCTGCCCACTGAGAAACTTTCACTTGAACAGATGAGTGGAG
Organism: Sterrhoptilus dennistouni; assembly: GCA_013397095.1. Taxonomy (NCBI): domain Eukaryota; kingdom Metazoa; phylum Chordata; class Aves; order Passeriformes; family Zosteropidae; genus Sterrhoptilus; species Sterrhoptilus dennistouni. Next base: position 124,767 of record VWZU01016815.1, on the reverse strand, counting down.
TGCATGGAATTTAGCTGCTGTCCAAGGGACCCTCTGCATGACCAGTCAGTTGCAAATACCTAATACAACATGGATAGGACATTGCTCTTAAGCTGGTCAGTGGGCCATGACAGAAAACTCCTTCCATGCATTGAAACGTCTAAATGTTTGGAATGTCAGAAATATGTTATTAAATTTGGAGAGGACCAGGCACCTATGGAGATGAACTCTGTGTAATTTAATTATGAAAATAAAGAATCCTAGGATTCACATTGGGTTTTTCAAATAAACAGCTTAAACCCTGCAAAAACAGAGTAATTCATTAGAAAAACCAAAGACCCTAATCAAATCTGAAAATAATAAAAACATGCTTTTTATAGTATATTCAAAGGGAAATTCAGTATTCCTGAGGGCTGGGACCAAACTAATGTTGTATCAGATTTTTTCAAGTGTCAGCAAGGGCAATCCAGGCAAACACAGCACAGCTGGCCTGATACTCATCCTGGAGTGGCTGCATTTGATTAATAAAGAACCAAAGTATGATAATACAATGCTATAATCATAGGTTTATGGAAAGTAAATTTTATTAAATTAACCATATCTTTTTATGAGATTATAAATTTGGTTAGCAAGGCTGAAAGTGTAGTCTCACATTTTTGCTTGGCAATTGGATTGGTATTTTACCAAACTGTAAAATCGACATTCACAACCAATATAGATTACAGATAGGTAACATCTATGAATTAAGGAAGAATCATACTGCAATTAATGTACTTCAAGTGGAGATACAGAGACCAGTTGTTGGTTCTTTTCTATTTATCATTACTGCTAATGACGTAGAAGAAAAAATTTTCTATAAAGTTCACAGGCAAAATAAAAATTAAGGGGAAAAAAATACAAAAAAAAAAAAAAGGTCCTTCTACTCAGTTTGAATCGCATTGAAACTTAAATACAAGCAAATAATAAATGAGATATTAATTCTAACCTGTGGAGGACTGCACAGCTAGAAACAAGGCCACACAGACAGAAGGCGGCTTTCTCTTCTTGGGAAACACTGATGATGAAAAAAGGCCTGAGACCAGGATGACTAATGTGTTGGAAACAGGCTTGCTATTCTTGTGACCTGAAGAGCTATGGAGAGCCTTTTCAAGCAGTATGAAAAAAGCAAAAGCAGGAAAGCCCTACTGCTTCATTGTCAGTGGCTCTGCAAACACTGCTGGATGCTCGGTCCTGTTCTGGCGTCTGCAGCTTGAGAAAAGACGCTGGTGAACTAGAGAACATTCGGAAAAAGGTGAAAAATAACTTACGACTGCAAAAGTTGCCTTGAAGTTTAGTTTAGTTTGATCATGAGAAAGTTACACCATCATATCCTCCAACAGTAGAAATTTGCACTTATTCTCCTACAATGGCACCTATTTGCAAAACACGTTGCATGGAACCTCTTACCCCCAAATGCCTTTTTTGGACAGCACAGGCACTCAGGCACATCCAAAGTGTGATTCATTACAATAAACATCTCTAAAGCAACTAATCTGAACTGTACCCCTGCACCTCTTCACTGGATGTCAGGAAAACCAGGCTTGATTGTGTAAGACATAAAATACAAACACTAAGGATGTCTGAAAGTTAGGTGAGATGATTTCCAAGCCCATTAAGCATGAGTATCAGGAACAGAAATTTGCTAAGAGACAGCTTTTTGTTCAGCAACATCCAATGTCTGGAATTTTAGGCTAGACAAATGCATTAAAGAAGTTAAACACAAAGGGAGGAAAATTAACTGCCAGAATGCTATTAAGTCTGGTACTGATTCTTCCATTACTGGGAATTTTAAATTAAGATTTTTTTTTAAGATGCACTTTGTCTCAAACAGAAATTAATTCAGAGAAGCCATAAAGCCTGTTCTATGTGGAGCACAGATTGGATGACACAATGTTTTTTCTGGTTGTATAATTTATGACTTGCTGAATATATTAGTAGAAAACACAGTTCTGAGAACAATCTCTCATTGGTAAAGCTAGGATACAGATGCTGTAAGAAGGATTCTTCTTTCTCTAATCATGATAATATCAAGAAGCATAAGTCTAAATTTATATCAGTACTAGGTTTCTCTTTGTACATCCAGGTACAAATATAAATTGTATGATCAGAGTATCACAGCTGTGGCTCCTAAAGGGGCAGGAGAGCTCAGAAGAAAAACACGCATTTCTAGCATTAAGCAAATAGGCCAGAATTGTTCTGTTAGAAATCTCCAATTCTCACTGTAGAAAGACATTAAGACTACTGACCTAAAAATACACAAATGGTATTTGTAGTATTATGGTATAATACACAAATTCTGCTAATAGGTACGTAATCAGAGAATTCAAAGCGAAGAGTGTAGGCAATTTTGCCCACACTGTTCCATGACCTGTGATCTTACCATAAATTCCATTAGTTACAAACATCAGATGTTGTTATGGGACATCACATCAAAAACAATGACAAGCTATATTAGCATAATGGGTTATTATTCCCAGATCCATGTGATCAGTACTCCATGGCAACCCAATGATAATGAACGCCTTTGTCAGAAAGAAAGCATGTACAAAATGATACAAAGCATGAACCTCAGACACCTGAAATGGTACGTAAGACTGTTAACATACTAACAATTGAAATACCAGCATTGACACTTATTTTTGTATATACAAAAAAAATTCCCCCATGTTGGCAGCCAATCATTGCCTTTGTGGGGATATGGCATCTTCAGAACGCTTTCGCTCAGGGCTCACCAACTGGAAAGTTGAGTGCTTAAAATCAGCCTGTGGAGCAGAAACCATTAAAAATTACCCAAATGATAAATCACTTGGATAAATCTGGGTAAAATTTACTGGTAAATTTACTGGGTAAAGTGGCATTTCAGAACAGGATCCACAACAGCCAACACTGCCTTAGATATATCCACACGGCGACCTCACATTGTTGGGCCACTTCAAATGTTTAAAGCGGAACAGAGAAGCAGCTGCTCTCCTTTTCAGTTTGGCCAAAATTGCTTTTGATGTAACAGCTTAATGCTAAAAAACTTATCCAGAATGTGATAGTTTGGGGTTAAATGCTTAATGAAACGTCAAGGTTTTGAAATCCCATCTCCAGCCTTTAAAAACCCTTCATCTGGAATAACTAATACAGTAATTTTAAAATACAGTTAGTGGGGTTTGTTGTTGTTGCTGTTTTGTTTTTGTATTTTTGTTTTTAATGAAACCAATCTAGTGCCAATTCCACTGATGTAAACAGTTAAATACTCTCTAGTTTTCCATGAAAACCCTTAGGACAATATTCAGCTCTCTGAAAATGCTATTCAGTATATCTTACTTAAATTATCAATGCAGATACTTATTAGATTTTCAGGATACCGTGCCAGTTCTTCTACAGTTTATGGAAAATCACAGCTATCATTTGAATCAAAAATGCATAGGATTGCATGATTCAAAACAGAAAAAAGAGATTGAAGATGATTGCCATTCATCACACTGATCATTTGTGTTTGATGACATTTAATGTTCACTAGTCCCTTGTGTTTAGGAACTTTAAAGACTGAAGATCATTTTCTGTATTAATTAGAAACACATAATTTGTTATTTATATTCACACACACATACACATAAAAGTAATATAGAGATTTGAACCTTCTAGCCAAATGTTTCGAACTCTGCTCCTTATAAAGCAGGTAAACATATCCAACCCAATAAATGCAAACAATATCAACTTGAAATGTCTTTTTTGGAATTAATATTACAAAACTGAGAATTTTATAACAAAAAGTCATGCCCCAAGGATATTATCATAATACAAATGGAATTTTTAAAATGCATGACATCTCAGTCAGGCTTTAGAAAAGTTTACCAATTAGGTTGAAATTTGGTAATTAAGTGTGCTAGCTGTGCAAGAGGTTCTGAAAAGTATTATACACCTCTTTGTACTTAATGGAGAAAAATGCTTGATTAAAATCAGTGGTAGCAAGTTTGAAAAAAACTATCTCATTACCTTGCAGGGATAGATTTCTTTATGTAACAAGGAAATTACTGCAGAAATTAGCAACAGACTTAATGGTGATCTAGAAACGATGGTATTAATATTAGGCAGATAGTCCTTCTAAGTATCTATTTATATCAAAGCACATGATAAATTTAAACAAATATCTAACTTGCCAGCAGTGTGATGCTTCCATTTTACTCCTTGAAAGACTACTGCTTGTCCTCAAATAAATGAAAAACCCTTACTTGTAAACACCATTCTCAGAGCTCCATTGTAGCAGTCAGTCACCTGGAATTCCCACTTTGGGCAAAACAGAGCTGGGAATTGGCCCCAGAGCAGCTATGCTAATACATGGACCTTCTGTCACTGCAGCTGCAGAGAGAAATCCTGTTTCTCCCCTTCCAGTGAAGAGCTGTACCTTACACTGCAGTTTAAGGATGTAGCCAGTCTTACTTTTTATGCTTTATAAAGAAATTCTATCTTGAAACACATTTACAGATCCACATGGTAAATGAGTTTCCAGATTTTTACTCCAAATAATCCCTTATTTCACTTAATTATTTTTTCTCCTTTTTCATTACTAATACTTATAGACTTCAATGTCTATTTGTTTACTTAAATGTCACAACATGCTATTTACCCTCTTTCAAATCCCTGATGAGGAGATAAAGTAAAGCCGAGAGTCCATCCCTGCAGTACACAACTGCTTAACTCAATTTAATGTGATAACAAACCATCCACAAGGATATCTTTAACATTTACAGTGCCTCATGCCAATTTTTAACATATTCTCATAAAACTATTATGCTTGAATGTATGCTGAGTGACACTCAAATATTCCCTAATGCCCAAATACATGGTTTGTTTCTTCATTCAGCTGAGAACTGTCAAAAGTGCCCGGATCTGTCTGACACCCTCCCCTGGGAGATACTACTACAGACTAGTTTTTATTATTAGCTTAGACATTACCTCCTGTATTGGAGAAATCCATTAGGAAGTTACCTGCTACTGCATTACAAGTAATAATAAATAGAATAATAAGCTGAGAGGACACTTCTTTGTTCATCTGTGTGCTCTCCACTGTGTTGCATTACCTCATTGGACCCAGGCTTTCAGAAGTGAGGTAATACAGAGGATGTATGATTAATCTGATGCCAAATGAACCAACTGTTGACCCAGTTACCTTAACAGCATGCACAAGGCACTTGCTGTTCTCCTCACCTGATAATACTTAACACTTTATGTGCACCCAAGCACTGAGGCAAAGGAAGGCATACCCTGTGCTGGAAGGATGTGCTATAAAGCAAGAACGTAGGATGGAAATCAGGCCTCCTGCACTGCATTCTGCTCTTGGGAGGGGACTTCTCTGTCTCTCACCTCCCCCATCTCCCCACCTGCTCTCTTCTTACACTATCTCTACAATCTGGTGTCTCCTCATGGCTGTGTCTTCCCCACTTCAGGCTCCCTATTCCAGTTCCGGACACCCGTGACTGTTCACCCATCTAAACATTGCTTATCTCACCCTTCTAGCCCTTCTAACCCCATCCCATTCCAATCCCTTCACCCACCCCTCTGCAGCATCCCTGTGCTTCCATCTCATACCAGGCACTCTCAATTTCCACTCCACTGTCTGGGAAGTATCAGTTCCTTTACTTCTGATTCCTTCCCCATAATGATTCCCCTGCCTCTTCTCCTTTCATTCCCACAGGCTCTTTGATGAGCTTTTATTGCAGATTCACTCCCCTCTGCCCCTACTTTCTTTGTACAGTGACTGAACAGAGGCAGTTGGCTGTAGGGTCTCTGTCCCCCACCCATTTCCAACAAGAGAATTTTTAACATGAACAAACAACAGGGTTTATTTTTCATTTTCTCATTATTAGAGAGGGTAGAACCATTTTGGCAGAAAATTCTAAAATTCACCTTCAGGGACATTAACTTTAAAAGTGCTTTACCCAAACTGCAGAGCTCAGGAAAAGAGGGGATTTACATTAAAAAAGTAGGTACCGAAATATACACACAATCTTTTTTTAATTCGATAATATTCCAACCTCTCTATATTAACAACTTCAAAAAGTTCATTAAAACAATAATTCAAATTATTTCAGTAATTTCAGTTGCTATGGAGGTCTGCAGGTTCCTGTAACACTCACTACTACCTGTCCTAACCCTTAGTGCTTGAATACATGACAGACAAATGAGTAAAAACAATCAACATTTTAAACCTCACATTCCCTTTGAAAATATTTTCATCTTCCATAACATATTTGTTAAAGATTCACCAAGGACACACTGAGACTTTGCTTAATTTACTACAAACCCTGATGACTTCTTTCTTTTGAAAAGTGATACATTTCAACTTCTGATTCCCAGAGAATCAGAAATGCTCTTGATCAAACACAGTTATCCCAGTAAAGAATACATCCTGTTCTGTCCCATCTTCCTGCCTGTGAACAATAGAACAAGAATCAAAATAACCACCTAGCTTTGGTTCAGATGGCACACAGATAAAGGATGGCATGAGGTTATTTGTTTCAAACATCTGCCTTCATGGAACCACAAATACAGCCAAGTAATTTTCTCCTCATTTAAGACATCAGTAGCAACAAATACGCATGCTGTGGAATTTTAAAACAATCCAATGACATTTCCAAATGAAAATTACTACTTACTGGCAATTAAAAATCTCATTATATATATTAACTGGCTGAGTCACGATTTACAATGTGTCACTTGGCTACCAAGAATGTGCAGGAAAAAGGGTTCTTCCAGTACAAAAATAGAAGACAGGGCTTCATTTCCAGATCTAACATAGGATATGTGTTTCTCAGTTAATTTCTCTGTTTTGATTTGCCCAGGAATAGCAATAAAGCAATCCTTCATATTCAGGTAATAATGCTGGAAGAATTAAAGTCTGTAAAGCTTCCAGATGGGAAGCACTGTATGGATATTAGTATAATGGAGACCACTGCAACCAAGCTATTTGCAGAGGTTTCCCTGCACCTGAATTAATGAATGTCAATTTGCATCTTGTGAATGTAGTTTAAAATAGGCAACACAATGAGTTTTGTGTGCAACCCTCTCAGAGGTGATTGAAGCTTGTTTCACAGCTGGGGTATTTATGAAGGGATGAAGGGTGTCACAGCAAGGATTTCCCTGTGTCTAAGAAGGCAGAAGGCTCATGCAGCAGTTCTTCAACATCTGAGATGCCCTCTTCACTGTCAAACACACTCAAATTGCAAATTCATAGAAACTTAAGTATCTTTAAGAATTCTACTTTTCTCTGAATTGTCCTGAATTTGGTTAACAGTCCAAAAAAAGGCAGGCAGGCAGACTGAATAAGTTTTGTTTCCCCAGGAAAGTTATCTAAAACAATTCCAGTTACAAGGGAAAGACTACCTTTGGTATCTCTTGGTATCTCAGCACTTGGTATCTCAGTAATGTGCAAAGAATAAACCTCATTTTCAAAACATACAACAATGCATTGCTGTGAGTATATGCAGAAACCCACTCTGCAAACTTCTCAAGGAAGAACTCTATCCAGGCAACCTTCTGACTAAAAAGCCAAATTAATCCACACATTTAAAGGCATTCATAAATTATAATCAGAAATGCAGTAAGAAAGATAATTCTGTATATTGTGTTCAACAAAACTTGTTCAAGGAAAACAGTATCAAAATGAACCAATTTATAAATGGACATTGTTTGAAGTTTAATTTACTCCACATACAAGCTCAGACTCTTCAAAGTTAGAGAGAGAGGAGATAGCTTGAGATTAGGAAAAATGTTAGCATAATGACCACCCAATTATAGGAGAATTCCTTGGAACCAATATCTTTGTCAGACTTCTGTGCTGAGCCATGTACTACTTAAGAATTCAAGGGAATATAAATTAGTCTTCCAAACTCAAGCTTTTCAAAATAAAACTAAACCATCTGCAACTTCATAATTATAAATAAAATCAAGATCTGATGCATTCTGTTGATCAGTCCTTGTCTGATACTAATCCATCTAATGTCTTCACATTTTGGCCATACACAAACTGTGATTTCTCACCCCTCACTGACTCACTGTGAAAAACCACAACAGTCTCTCAACTTGTATGCATTAGCACTACATGTGTTGACTACAAATTTCTGAAAAAATAGAAAGTATCTAGGATAAACATTGTATAGCATGTCTCCCAAAAGGGCCTCCCCCTTTCTTTAATGTGTGAAACTTCTCTCCTAAGGCTCCGTTCACCTAATTAAGCTCTTTATCAGCAATGTATTCCCCTAGAGAAACATGATACTGTCACTATAGTGATCCCACAGTATTTACAAAACAACACTTGGATTTCTCTTCAAACCAGTGTCCTGAAAAGAGCCCCAAAATCTCTCTTCTGAGATATGACAAAGATGAATCTCTCAGGCACCTCTAATGCCAGTTGTGTCAGTGATCTCATATTATGCACAAACATCAGTATTTTGGATGGTGTCTGTATTTGTGACCTCTCTTTCCCACAGATGAGGAAGCAAGTGGCATTCAGTAACTCAGTGAAACTACTGCTACTTGGCTGAGAGCAAACTAGGAAGTGAGAGTTTCTTAGATGTGTTTCATTCAGTGGCTTGTTTTAGCAAGCTCTGCTGTCTGCTGTGAAAGGAAAAACTCTGCCATCCCTCGGTTTTGAATGTGACTATAATTGGCAATATATATAAGATCATAAATATGTAAGGAATTGCCAGGCTTCTCAGTAGTTCCTGCAAAGAAGACAGTCTGGGCTTCTGAACTCTGAACTTGAACAAGTTTCCTGCTTGAGATGTGCCATATCAAGGAGAACTCCAGAACCTGGCAGACAGAGGTCAGAGAGACCATCCTGCTGAAGAAAGAAGCAGAAGTATCGCTCAGTACTTCAGTCCACTATCACTCATTCAGGAACGGGTCCACATTGCCCTTGTTCAGCCTTTTACCACTAAGGAAGCAAGAATAACTCTCCTCCTTGACTTTGATGTTCCTTGCAAAGCCCACCTCCAGCTGCGTTTTGAATTCCCAAACACTGTCCCTGCATGCCCAAGCAATGTCTGGAAATTCCTTCTTTGCAGCCAAATCACACTTCTGCCTCAAATATGTTGCCTTTTTCACAGTGGAGCTCAGCCAAGCCTGATAAGCCAAGCCACTCTCCTCATACTCCTGCTTGTTTCCTTAAGCATGGAGAGTCCACTCTTGTTACTGGAAGATGCTAACCTCAAAAACCTGCCAGCTTTCCTAAGTTCCTTTGCCTTTTAGAGCTGTCCTTCATGAGATCCCCACTAATAGTTTCTGAAATTTCAAAACTGAAATATACTCTCCTTAAGTCCAGGGTCTATACACAGACACCCTTTCCCCACTCTTCTTAGGATTTTGAGCTCCAGTCAGGTCTTCCATGTTAACGGGTAACAGACTCAGCTGCACGTCACCCATTTGATCCATTGTAATTCAAGAAGTTACTTCTAACACCCTCAAGAAATCTTGACTGCTTGCATCCTATTTCTCACTTGCAGCAGACATCAGGAAGTTCAACTCTCTCATGTGAACCAGTATCAACAATTCATGAACTTCCTCAAGTTGTTCAAATACTTTCTACACTTCCTCACCCTCATCAATGCCCTGTAACATATTCCCAACATCACCCCTGTTGGGGGTTAGGTTTGTTCCTTTTTTACTTTAAAGAATTTTTTCCCCATAAGTTACCAAGGAGACCTAAGTGTTGGATACTTAAAGAATACTTGACCAAAACAAAGAGGTGGCCAAAGATCGGTTGGGAAGATTTTTCTTTATCTGTTGTAACTCCAGAAGGGAGGGAGTAACTGCCTTCTCTGATAACAAGCCAGCTGTTAAAAACCGGGCGGGGTATTGTTTCTTATCTCTGCTCAGTCTTCCACTGCCTCCCAAGCCAGCTGTTAAAAACAGATGGAGTAGTGTTTCTTATCTCTGTTCACTCTTCCACTACCCCCATGGGAATATCTTCTGTTAATGGACCATTAAAGCTCACCAATGGCATGACACATTTCATCATCCTGTTGTGAGATGCTCCGCCCAGGGAGAAGGAGCCAAACCATTTCCACCAAGATAAAAAGAGCCACAAGTGTCACCAGACACTCTGGTGTTCCCACAGAACTCCCAAAGGAAGATGGGACCCACTTTGGGACCCCTGGTTCCACAGGACCATCTCTGCTTCCAACAGGACCACACCTGCCACTCCAGGAGGGCTGACTTTGGACTGTTTCCAATGCCCTGACCAACAGGGCGTCAGGTTGTATTTCTGACTCAGTCAGGGTTTTCTAGGATTCCTTGTTTGTTTGTTTGGTTATTCTTTTGTATTCAAACATTTGTATTTTTAATATCCCTAGTAAAGAACTGCTATACCTATTCCCAAAATCTTTGCCTGACAGCCTTTAATTGCAAATTTATAATAATTTGAAAAGGGGGAAGGGGGGGCTTACACTCCAAGGGAGACTCCGATCTTCCTTGGCAGATACCTGTCTATCTAAACCAGGACAACCCTATAACACTTCAAGTCATCTGTTCTAATCCTGACCCACAAAGTCTCCAGCACACTGTCTCCCATCCATTCCATAGAAGAGCTCCAGATTCTCCAGGAGTTCCTTCACAAAGACAGCAATGTCCACTCCTTATTTCCCTGAAGGTCCTCCCTCAGGAGCTTGTATCCATCCATCCATCCATCCATCCATCCATCCATCCATCCATCCATCCCAGCATTCCAACAACGTGAGCTGTTAACACCCAGCTTGCTACTGCTGTGACCTTGTAACCTGTGACTGCATGTAGCACTTGACTACTTCGTGAATGTTTTCCAGAATGCCTGTATTTGTATACATACATTTAAGGTATGCATTCAGTATATAAAAGCCTGTCTCTTCATCCTGCTCTACAGTTCCTACTACATTTCTCTTATTCCCTTTGCCCTGCATTCTTTGCTTTCCACCCCTGCCACCTAACTGAACTATGGATCATAATCCCTCCTCCACCGGTACACCTAGTTTCCAGCTCTCAGCAGGATGATGAGCCAGTCAGCAGATGCTTTGTCCGGCTTTGTCATACTATTGAACACCTTTCTGTTTGCATTCTTTAAAATATAAACCATGCAAGAACTTAAAATATCTCACTGATAGAGCCACTGTGAAGTTTGAACATTATGTTTAGTATTCCTTTTAGCTAGTGCAATAGACAAAGGATTGGATGATTCAGAAGAAAGAATATTTGAGGAGAAGGTATCTTCTTTCCATGGACAACTGATTCTAATCCAGTTTAGGCAACTGCAGTGACTGAAAAATTACCAACTAGCAAATAACTCAGCCACTTATCTCTGTGAAATTATTCTGCGCTCCAAATTTATCATGGAAATAATGGCACCAACTTCACTGCTGATGCTCTGAAAAGAGAGGGATGCAAAAGCTAGACTTCTCTCCTTCCTGGAGAAGGAACTATTACCAATATTTAGAAGCAGGCATAGGTACAGGAGCCACTATTAAAATAAATATGATTTACCATACAGTTCCACCAGCCTAATAGCAGTAATCAGCCAAAACTGCCTCCCACTCCTAGCAGTGTACACTCATCTCCTTTCTCATGCTGACACCAGCATCTACACCATTTTAGAAAGTTTAGCTTCCAGGACATTAAGTCTACGGGTAATTAGGGTGGCAGAGAAGGGGTAGGAGCATGGGGACAGGAGTAAAAGGCTGGGATGAGACTGTCCCTCCTAGTCACAGGTACTGCAATGCCACATATGCCATTCATGGTTTCAACATCCACAGGAATTCAGTCTCTAGGGCTACCGACTCATAGCAAGTGTCTGTAGTTTCTGATTGCTTAGAAACTCAGGAATGAGTACAGAAAATAAAGTTGGACAAACACGTGCAACTGTAATTCTGTAGGTGTGGAGCATGCCTCCTACTGCTTCCAAGTCAACACACAAAAAAAGAGTAAAACTATTAATGCATTGAGTGTACCAAAAGTGGAGAAAATACAAAAGGATTGTTAAGGAGCAATTTACTATAATATGTTAATATAATAGCTTATATTCTCCAGTATTAAATTTTAAACACTCACTATTGTACATTTTATACTCCTAAGATATCCTGTTTTTAATTCTTCTTATACCTATATACAATATCTTTTTCATAATTACAGTTTTTATATTTATATAGACATATAAAAATAAAAGATAAAACACCGCTTATTCAATGGCATGTTATATGAATAGAGGAAACACAAGAATTGTTAGTTCTTTCCCTGATCCTTTTGAATAGTAACTAGCAAGACTAGAAAAAACCAAACTGCTGCTATTTTGATAACATCAAGGATATCACAAAATTAATCACTCAAAGTGAATACATAGTACAACAGAATAATTTTCGTTTTACTACAGGTAATATAATTAGAACCTTTATGGAATATCTATCAGTAATTAACAAAGCCTAGTTTCCAGATCATCTTATATTTTCGTGTTTTGAAGTTCTACCACAAAAATTTATGTACTCTATTTCAGTCAAGGCTTTTGTAGATTTTTACTGCAGTAATTCAAAAATTTTAATGACAAGAAAACTCGTTCTACAAATCAACTGAATCTTGCAATAACGCATTTATGATTTTCTCATCCTTTATTTCCCGCCCAGTATGGTAGAAATGCTTCTGGAATGTCCTCAACAGAGTAGCAAGCATCAAAATAAACAAAAAAAAATTTTTTTTAAAGAGTTCTCATGTTTCTAAAGTAATGAAACTTTCACTTTCCCTTGCTTCTGAGAAGAGCCATATCAAAATTCAAGTTCTAAAATGGGTACCAGCAGAACATAAACAGCCTAAGCATTGTGGTTTACTCCCTTTCCCTTTGTATGAGACCAAATACAAAGAAAGTTCTTGGGAGATAACAGTCACCATCATCAAAGAAGACACTTTACTGCTGACAATCACAGACTACCTAGAGCTGAAGAATACACTAAGCATCCTCCCTTCAGGCTCAATGGACAGAGCAATCAATCCCCTTCACACAGAACAACACCTTGAATTAATGGCATCCCTTGTCCCAGGCAGGCTGAGATGCCAAGACAGGAGCCAATGCTACAACTTCGTATCCAGGGCTCCCTGAAGGTGGCGGCAGTGGAAGGGGCAGCTCTCTGCAGGTGTAAGGTGGTGAGACCTCAGGAGCCAGCAGGACACACGGGCCCCAGTTTCTCGATCTGCTCACCGCAGCCACTGGCCCTTTCCCAGCTGCTTCAGGCAAGAACTGATCCCCTGCCTGCCTGGGGAGTTTGCAGCACATCAGCTTCTGGAACCAGGTTATTTGGGCTGGCAAGAGTACGGATGCCAGAGCAAGAGGGGAAGGAATGATAGGTTCTCCTTGTTCAGTGAATGTGTTTGTCTAAGTAGGTGCTGGGAAACACAAAGGAACCTCTCTCCTTGATCGGTATCTTGCTACTGATCTCTAAGTCTGATAGCATGGTGTGCTCGGTGTATTCAGCCTTAAACAGGTCTGTGTTTGACTGCAGATAAGGGAACCCTACAAAACAGCTGTTATCACCCTTATGCACAATAAAATCTAACTAGAAGATCAAACCAGTGCATCAGAGACTTGGACATAACAGAGACTTTCAGCTAGGCAAGTTTTTGTGGCCTTCCCTTTTCTCTTGCTCATCTACACAGGACTTCATGAATATTCTCTTTAAAAGGCTGACTTTTATTGCCTTGTGTATTATGTTCATTTAATGAAGGACTAAACATCCTTCATTAATTTCTTTTCCTGATATGGTAGAAACATATCTTCAAGAGAAGAACAGAACACGGATGACCACATGGCAGCTAGCAACCCTTCAGGCTCCACATTGGCCACCAGGAAGTCTCTGATACCTGATGCTCTTTTGATCACAGAACTTGTTTAGATGCTACCCCTGTGTCCAACTTGGTACGTGACCAGTAAGCTGTAGAGGAGCCAAAGATCCTACTGGGAGAGCTGTGGGATGTGAGCCGATGTGGGTGTCTGTGTGAGCCCAGGCTTGGGCTGTCTCAGATGTTACCACCACTTGGAGACAAGAAGTAGTTTTTGACAACTGCTACAAGGACTGGGCACACAAGGGCACAGAGAAACAGGATGATGACATAAGGATTTTGATGTGGATGTTGGCTACTGTGGAAGAAGACAACGAAGCATGGCCATGAGAAAGAGACCAGAAGTCCTGATACTAGGGAAGTCCTTATTCTGAGTCTGCATTAAACACAAGTCAGCAGAAAACCCCCTTGCTATTCAAAGGTAGATAAACAAGCATTGCAATCCTTAAAATCAGGCCCTGCAGACAACTCTGTTCTATGAGAAGTGCCAAATACAATATTTCCGATCCAAAATATGCAACATCATTTCACTACACAGAAAGAAACCTTAAAACCTATCTCCAGCAACTGTCAGACAAAGAAATGGAGCTTCTACAAGCCCACACAGGAGCTGACTTGTGAGAGCACGGGTGAGCCATCTACCTGTGCCATTTAGATTCTTGTACAGAATCCTTTCCTCCAATAAACTTAAATGCTGATCAGATCTAGGAACTGTAAAAGGCAGAATTTGTTATAGACTCTTCTGCAGTTTATAATGGTGGTACTTTAGGTTCTTGTAGCTAGGTTTCAAGATTTCTGTACAGATTTTTTTCTTAAAACTGTGAATTTGAAAACATAATTTGGAAATTAGATTCAGAATAAATCTATCTTATTTATTCAAAAAAGTAAAAAAGAAATCTAAGGAAAGATCAGGCTTAAAATTCTTAACATTTGTATTCACGTATTACGTCTTGAATAAATTACAAATGTTTATTTACAGAAATACATTTTGCAATATTTCCACAACAAATCTGAGGGAAAGACTCTAAATTGTCCCAGTTTTGGTAAGCCCTATTTTATTCTTGTCAGCTTACTGACCTCAGCGGGCCAAGTGAGCACCACTCACCTTGTGCAGGCATAGCCATTTTAGCAGTACTTTCAAAAAGAAGTAATGCAAATGATTAATGCAGTTGTTGACTAATGCAACACTGATCAAAAACACTTGAATATTTAAAATATCACAATGCACATGAGGTGGTAAAAAAAGCCCCTTAGATTATTCTTATTTTCCAGCTAGAGAATTCCAGTTCTGATTCCATCTCCAACACAATACAGGAATATTTTCCAGACAGCACAATGTCCACAGTATCTTATGGACACATGCAGAGCAAAAGTCTGTCTTGGGAACTGCACAAAGGAGTATTTTGAGATCTCTCAGTTTGATGGGATGATTGGAAGGCCAGACTGTGACTTGGCTTTTTTATCTCCCAGGAAGAAGAGCCCAGGCTCTCTGAGAACACACCACGGACCCTATCAGACTGCATCATCCTGACTGCAACAGTTAAAGTGAACCCCACTGTCCATAAATTTCCTTAGCTGGATGATGAACATGCAAATGCAGGCAGCATGCTAGGTGAACACCTCAACGAGTGCTGTGTGACACTGAACTGAAATCCTGCCTGGCATGTTGAGAACATTAGTTTGTTAAACTCCTTTTAGAGCTGATTGCAAAATCAGGGAAAAATGTCATTCCAAGTAGAATAACTGAGTATATTTCATGGTATGGGCAACAGACATGGATGGCAATCTGCTAGAAAATGCTAATGTTCTCTGTAAGCCAAAATACAAATCAATGGAAAGACCTGGTTTTGGTGGGTCTAAAAAGCCTGGGAAGGATAAATGCTGCTTAAACTGATGTTTTAAAGTGCCAGTTAGCAGAAACATACATGGATAGCACCTCTACACTGTTAACATTGCAGCAAAATATACACTGAAGGAACCAAAGTTGTTTTTCTTTTAAAACTGTATGAAACTGAGTGAAACTCTGGCTGCTATGTAAATGTCCCAGCATAATTTATGGCTTCTGGTCTTGGGTGTGCAGACACAGCACCTATTCTCTGTAAAACATGCTCCTGTGCATGCATGTGCAGGCTTCCCAGCAGTTTCTCAAGTAAGGGAAGTGTTTTCTTCTGCTCCACCCATCACATAGCAGAGCTGAAGAACGCCCTAGGTTTTTTGAACTCCCTACTGCCTTCTTATCAAATAGTTTGTTTTTCAGCTAGATAGGATACGTTCAGATTTATGAACATACCCTTCCAGTATGAAAGCTAAAAAAACCCCAATTGTCAACAAGTTTAAGGCAACCTAGGTTCATTCACTCTATTTCCTCTTACTGTTACTTCAGATACAGTAGAAGTGGTGTTTATCCACTAAAAGAATGCCAGAAATATCAATTATTCATATACTGTTCTCATGTCCCTAAACTAAAACTTAAGGACTTTTAATTTCAGACGAGAAATACCTTTCCTATATTAAAATACTTCCAATATATTTCAAGATAAAGGAAAAAGAAAAAAACAACAACACTTTATATTTAATTATACAATGTAGTTTGTTTAATATTCTTATATTAAACTGCTGGGTTTACTTCAACTTACAGTAGGCTATTACAAAATTAATGCCAGAACTGATTTGATTTCTCCATCATAAACTGACTTGTTTTTCTTCTGTCATAAGCTGTGCCTAGCTTGTTATGAAATATGTGCTGTCAGAATACACACTTATATTCTCAGTATTTGAATAATATTAGTCCAAGAAGGTAACTGAATCATAAAATTCTCTCCTAGTCCTTGTGGGATCCCTTATTTGAATGAATATGCACTAAATATTTTTGTAGGAGGGAGATAAGCAATGCTGTTTAGGTAATACTATTATTCCCTGGTGGCTTCACACTTGTGGTAGAAAAGCAGATTCAAACAAGCACCACAGTGTTACTGAGGTTACAAATGACCTGGAAAAATACAGTTTCTATGGATATAATTTAATGAATACAAGTCTTGCATGTCACACATCTAATACAGTGTTTTGTTTATTTCTTTGCAGGTATAAGGTACCCTCCTTGTATTGAAGAGATCTTGCAATTATTTTATACTACAGAATTTTTAAATACTAATCTTTTACACGGACATTATTAAATTATAGATAGTAGTATGATCAGAACCTTATTTCACATGTAGCCAAGTTGGATTTTTCCAGAGACATTGTGTTCTATCTTTTAAAAACAGTTAATTATGGAGATTTAGCACTGTTAATAAAAGCTTCTACAGAGAAGGAATATACTGTTCATGTACTTTAACTTAAAAAGCAAATTTCTGCCAGTATTATCTCATCACCTTACTAATCTGAATATATTTGCAAGCACTGAATTTTATTCAGACATCTTCATTACATAATAAACGTCTATAGAGTAATTGATTTAAAAAGCAGTGGAAATCACGAACAGCAGTACTGAAAAGACTAAGGCAGACTAAAATGCTATTTGTTTACATTCTGCAAAACCCAGCCTGGATCAGATAAACAGATGGATTCTTTCTGGCTAGAAATATTGCATAAGATTCTGAAATTAAGCATAGAGGGTGGGAAGTGCAGCTATAAGCAATTGATGTTTTGCTTCTCATCACATCAAAATGACTTTCAGAGCTTAAGTAGAATAATTATACTTTGTCCTCACTGCACAATTAATAAAAAAACAACTTCTGAGCAATGCCACACCCTTGTGATTAAACATCATTTAAAAAAATATTTAGATAAAGTCTGAACAAATCAAACAAACATATAGGCAGGAAATGCTGTTTGGAATGCACTCCCTGCAATGTACTGTTAGACCCAGAAAGCAGCCTAACTTCAGAATTCAATCAAGCAAAATCTAGTATAATCTCATTACAGCCTTTGCAGTTAATGAAACCTCTTTAAATCGCTGACATTTTGATTTTTTGAACAGACAAAAGCAAAAATTACTCAGTTTATATAACACAAACATACAGAAAGGTAAGATTCTACCCTTTAGGTTATCCTAGCTATTTACCAAGCAATGCGTAACATGAAAAGATTACTCTTCTGCTACTCACTATTGCTCCAGGATTTCAGTAAATATTTGATACTGATTTCAAAGAAGCCTGAATCCTGCTGGCTAGCCATGTCTGCTGCATACAAAGAGGCTTCTATAATTCTGAGCAGCTGAAGTGGCAGGTACTATGTATGTAGATGTGACTGTCACCAGTCAGTGATGTAAACGAAGGGTCAGAGGAGGAAATGAAGTCTCCGCAGATCCACTTCTTCCGTTCATGGTAGGTAAGCTCATTAAAAAAAAATTAAAAAGCTCAACAACAACAACAAAAACACACCATGAGATTTTTGTCCTTTGCTCTTCCTTCGGGGCTTGCTCTTAATTCTATCTGAAGAGTATTTTATTCCCTCACCCCCTCGGTACTCAGTATTTTCATTTATTCCGTTCCACAGGCGGGCAAATTCCTTCTGGTCGATGGTTCAGGCATATGCAGCACCACAGCACTTGTTCCATAAGCACAGTTAGAGTGTCTCCCCGAAGGGTGTCTGAGCCGTGCTCTCAGTACCGCGCAGCCCGCCCGTCGGGGGCTGTTTTCCCATCAGAAGCTGTCAGCCCCAGCGGATGCGCCTCCTCTCGCCAGCCCAGGATCAACTTGAAGCCCCACTGAAACCGCCTCTGCTGCAGCTGCAGGAATCTCACACGTACCGCTTGGCTTTAGGGGGGAAAAAAGCACCCTGTGATGAACATGCTCTGCCTGCTCTGGTCAGCTGCTCTCCTTCCGCCTGTTTCCAAGAAGAGCGCGCTGAACTCCACACAACCGCATCATGCTGCGGTAAAGCTGAGCTGCACCCATAGATCTGATTGCAGTGACGTTGGGAAGGAAAAAGGGCTCTCCCTCAGCCCAGTTGCACAAGAGAAGCACTTCCAGAGCACTGAACCCACGGCATCCAGACTGTCTGCTTCTGCTTTTCTTTCACTGCCACAGAAAAACGTGTTGTCATTTTCTTCTTGACACTTTTTCCGCCTCCCCTTCACAAAGATGAGAGACAGCAAGCTGAATTCATAACAGCAAATAAGCTAGAGAGCTCACGGCTTTGTATTCACCTCTGAAACAGCCACAGAAAACTCAGTTTGATACAATTTTTATCTTGAATAATGGTTTCTAAAAAGGAACTGAATTCACAGAAGAAAAATAAGGCAGAAGCAATTAACTGCTTGCTAATCTCTATTTTCTAGAAAATACTTAATTGCTAGGTACAATTTCCATATTCCTAAGGTTTTATTTAATACAGTCACACTACCTCACTATGCATATTTTAATGGTAATGAAGAAAAATAAGAATCAGTTTCCAAAATACTTTTTGTTTTGCATATTCTTGGTATCATCCTTACAGATATTATTTCCTGGGACTAACACTACTTTTTTTTTTTTCTCACTCAGTGAAATAAATTTCCTGCAGCATTTCATAATTATGGTATCTGAGACAAAATAGAGCTTGTCTGCTGCTAATTCTTCCAAAAACTTTGTCAGCAATTGTATTTGCACATTACTTTTAGTTTCAGTATGTGGAATATTTGATGTTTGTATTGGAAACTGAGGAACACAAGGGTCACCGAGACCAAGCTTCTGTGGTTCTCACTGAAAATATGCTAAATGTCTTCTGCAAACATACCTCATCTAGAGATAAGGTTTTGTGTCCTCACTAATGACAGGCTGTTGTTTAAACTCACTTTGCAAACCTTCCTTTGGTTCTTAAATGAACTTCACTCAAAACCTGTTTACACCCTTTCATGGATATGAACAACCAGAAATGTTCAGAGTGTCTCAGGTTTGATCTCACCAGCCATGTCAATGAGAGCTGATCAGCTCTTCCTCTCTATGCTGTTAATTATCATCCTATTGCTGTCACTCTGCATCCCCAATTTATATTGAGACTCTGCTGTCCCATTTGTACCTCCTTCCCTACCCCTCCAATGACAAAGGTCCTCTTTGTGCCATCCTGTTTTAGCCAGCACAATACAATGTTTTACAATTAGACTTAAATTTAACGCCAAATAAGGGAAGTTTCAAGAACTGGGACTGATGACTTTCCACCATCCCACTAATTGATTTTTCATCAGACACAATGCCAAGTAGGTTTAGAAGTCCTTACTCATCCTTACAAATACTGCATTAATTCCTATGTTCAAGGATTTAAGTAATAATTTCCCCTGTGGTGCTATATCACATACTTTTCTGGAGATGACAGATATATTAATTTTATTGCAACTCTCTTGTCGAAAATAAAAACAGGAGGTTAATTTGCAAGTAGTTGTATTTCCTAAATCCATATTAGATTTTATCCAATTTTAAATTAAATCCACACCTTTAAATGTAATCTCCCACCAAATTTTGTTTCAGTCTTGAGTATCAAGAAGCCTCTCCGTTGATGCAAATCATTTTTCCCTCAACAAATCTGTCGTTTATATTTACAGGGCAGAATCTCTCTTTTGATATGCTCAACAAAAGTGTTATTACCCAAGCAGCACCGTCGTATGCCTGCTCTTCCTTGAGTGAATGAATGGGAAGTTAACTGGTTTTTGCAACGTGAATTTGAAGATCTTTGAGGGTTTTTTTTACACCTCACAACTGATTTTTTTGTTCTGTTTGTATTACTCCTCCTACCTCTGTTCTTCTACAAGGCAAAATACAAACTAAAAGCAAAAGCATTAATGTAGTCAGTGGTCAAATCTTATTCTTACTCCACTCTCAATCTCACCAGAAACTGGACTCTTTAAAATCAATGTTCTTTTTTCAAAGTTGTAAAGGAGTAAGAATGTTTAACCATTTGCTTTTTATTCTTTCACAGATCTTATCTTTTGTACTGCTGCTGTCAGGTGAATACCAGCTGACATGGGTGACCTGTTAGCTCCACGGGACGCTCCTGAGGGTCCCATGTGTCCCTCACAGGCAGAATGAAAAGTTCAAGGTTTTGTTGCTTGGTTGGTTTTGGTGCTTTCAAGTAAAAGAAATTTCAGACATCCCACACAGGCAGTTTCCTTAACTGTCACTATCCAACTCTTTTTATTTCTCAACTTTGTATTTTCAAATCTGCACATCTATTTTGAGTCAGCTTGCATGAACAGAATCCAGTAACATTCCTACCATTTGGTCTTCACCACTTATGAATAGATTATTAGTCTAATAATCTATTCTTGACTTTGTGATCATTTAGTGAAGAAATAAATGGGCTATTGCACCCAAGGACATCTGGATTTGACTACCATAGGTAGAGTTTGTATCTGGCATGTTAAAGAATCTCCTAATGCCTCATTGCACTTCCTTGTGGAGTAACATTAAAAAGGCTACAGCTATGCTCAGCTGTCTATCTAGGAGTGTTAGACCCCTAGCACCTTTTTACTTTTT
Source organism: Sterrhoptilus dennistouni (assembly GCA_013397095.1). Classification (NCBI taxonomy): domain Eukaryota; kingdom Metazoa; phylum Chordata; class Aves; order Passeriformes; family Zosteropidae; genus Sterrhoptilus; species Sterrhoptilus dennistouni. The sequence goes on along the minus strand of VWZU01016815.1, from coordinate 103,462 downwards.
ACTGACTTTCTCAAAAGTGACATGGAGCCAGAGTAATCCAATTTCGTGTATGGTAGGTCTTTTTTAAGCATTGCATCACAACATTAATGCAGAATCCCACTGCTCTCAACATTTAGCATTCTTTCTGAAGAACATGTCTACCTATTGTGTTTTTCCACTGACAGTATGATGCTGTACTAAAACATTGAAAAGCTTAATGGATATATTAAGGCAAAGCATATTAAGGAAAAATGCCACCACCCTTACAGTCTATATTTTTGGGATCATATGGATGAATTCAGTTGTTAAGATTTACTTCAGGTTTGATACTCCTCCATTATTGGTTCTGCTTTCAAAAGTGTCACCCATAACATAAATGCCTCAGAATTTAACTTTTGTTCTAACAGTTTCTTTAAAATTAAAAGTATAATCAATTAAAATCTTACTAATTTCTATAGTTAGTCATAAAGTAGTTTAAAAAACTTAAATGCTAAATTAAAGTATTTGCAAGTCTAAATTTGTAAGTAAGACATCTTCCATATATAATGATTTTACTCATATTTTGGAAACACTCCTAGAACAGGAATAACACAGTGAAATGGCAGAAACATCAGCACTCTAATTTAGTGTTCTGAACTTATTTTTGGTAGGCTCACAAGACTAAGAAATTTTGAAGTTACATAGCTTCCACTTTCATTTTTGTTGACGTGATATTTACAATTTAATTACATATTCCAGGCTGTGAAAGATAGACAGGCATGAGCATATGAAATCTGCCCGTGAAAGTAAATTGTCTGATGAGGGATATTACAGACTTAGATATTTACAAGTACAGTGGACTCCTTTATATTACTACATGGGAACTGACAATAACAGCCACATTTTTTTTCACCATACAAAACCATAGATTCGAAATGTAAGGCTTCTCATGTGTCTACCATAATGAACTACCTGCTGATTACCATAAGCACTGTTTAAACTATAAACGTTTGTGTCTAACTCACACTCCATATTTGTGACACAATGAGCACCTCACTGTTCTCTCACTGTTTTCTGAGATCAGAGGTAACAAACATCCAGGAACCCTGACCCCTGGCTAATACCTTTCTCAGTCGGAACAGAGTCTGGAGCGCTGGAGTTTCCATGCCCCAACTCTGGGAAAAAGAAGCTGGGAGATGCTGAACATCAGCAATGGTCAGAGGTGTTCTTGCGAGCAGAATGCTGCATAAACAGCTATTGTCACTGCAAAACGTCTGAAAAATAGACTTCCAAAGCTTTAACTCAGTAAAGGAATGAGAATAACAAAACCACATGCTGCTGGAGGTATTCACAATATCTATCTTGAGGCATCCAGCTCAGATGCCTACACTGGGAGGTGAGTGCCTTCAGCATGACACAATAGTTCCAAAGAGTTCCAGTAAAGAGCACAATTATTTGTTCAAAGCAGCCTCTTTCTCCTTACTGTATACATGATACTTAGGGTAACTACTTTTGTAAACTGGATTTTTTAGATTCTTAATATTTAGTAGCATAGGTACCAATTTTGTTTACAGCTTTAGTGACTACTGTTTATTACAGTCATTCAGGCAGTTTAGTCCTCTATGTTTTCAGCAATGCTTGCAGGAATCCTTAAAAAAGCACATGGAGATTTGAATATAGCACAGTCTTGCACAATCTTCTAGGGCTCATTTTAGCTTGGTATGAAAGGGCCTATGTGGATTTTGCAATCTTAACTCTTCAGAATCTGAGGCTAAATGCAAAGAGTAGGCAAAAGCCTCTAAGGGATGACAACAGTAACAAAGCAAATATATTCAAATTTTGTCCTCCAAACAGTGATGTGGACACATACCAAAGCCAAAAGTAGTTCTGATGAACTACTTAAGATTTAATGCCCTTTATTATGATTATTTTCTATGGCTTCATATAGCTTTTCCTCCTTATTTTGATACTATGCCCTTTTAGCCAAATAATACCATATGTTGAATTACATCTGTGTCTCTGATTCCCACAGAATCCGACTGGATTTACATTGCTACAGTTTGTATAAAAGTTTGGCTGTCTGGAGTTTTTCACCTCAGGAACTAGTAAGGGCTGCTTATTAGCATCTTTATGGTTTTGATATAGCCTAGCCCTCTTGGGCAAAAGAAAGCAACCCTACAAAGAGTGATTCCCAGATTTACTTGATTCCAGTGCAGGACACGCCTAACAGAGGAAAACAAAAAGGATATTGTCATGTCCTGGGATAGGCTGCATTGCATTCATGATTTCACATTCCCTTCTCTGGGAACCTCTTTCTGCCCTGCTCTTGAAAGACTGCAGTAGCTTTCAGATGGAGGCTGGTCATAGCTGAATAGTATTCCAGTGACTAAATATAGGTGTCTAGCATGATTATAGATACCCTAAGGTATGGGAGCTATTCACAGAGACTGGCAGATATGACATAACACATACATTAGATCCACAGCTTTACTAGTGTCCTCTGATGAATCAAAAATCAAAATTGTAGTATCAAAATCAACCAAATTTTATGTACTATGATGTTCCATGTATTAAGAAGGTAAAACAAACATCTTGCTATGATCCAAATTAAAAGTACAGAGTAACAGAAAGTTCTCCACAAAATAAGATTTCATCAAGAAAATCTCATTCAATATGATAATCTCTAAATAAAGTAATAGAAATCCTTCTTAGTATGTCTCATTAGTTTTGCTGCACCATTTTGTTTTGCCTCCTGTTTGTAAGTGACTGTTCAGCTATTGCCACCTAGTGATGGGAAGCAAAACAGGCAGAAACAAGAGAATGGTAAATAATGCATAAGGAATGCATGTTTACATCACAAACTGTGTCAAAATGGAAGACAGCAGCATTGAAATGAAGCACATGTTTGTATTTCCCAAGCAAGGGCATCAGGCAACTTGGGTACAGTTATATAGAATATTTAAATAGAAACTGATTGAATGGTATTTACTAGAAAAAAATACTATCTTTTAATAGATACATTATAGATTCATACATTATCCAACTCTCATCCTCAGCTTGTTTAGTGAATTCATTAGAGTAATTAAATACGTCGTAAGGAGCTCATGCCTAATCTATAAATAACAAATGATAGCTAGGCATTTTGCAGAGGATCAGTTGGTTAATGGTGGAATAATGCCTTCGAGATTCAAAGTACTATCATTCTTCCCTTGAATTTTCTCTGGAGCTGTCAAACTGACATGTCCTCCTAGGACTCTGTCATTCACCTCTGAGTTTCTCCCTAGCTGAACAATGTCTGGAAGCATCCGCCAGCCAGGAACAAATTTTGTTTGCCCAGACTTACTGTACACATACTAAAAATATACTATCCTGAAAGCCATTAGGCAATCTCCACCACTACCACTGAGGCAAAGACTCAGGCTACACTGATGCAAGAAATACTGCTGTGCATGTCAAAATGCAGCCTGTGTCCCACAAGCACAGACCACAGGCATCAGCAGGCACAAAGAATAACTTAAGCAGTATTTTCTTCCTGCTCTTCACCTGAAGTTTCCAGGAACCATCCCTAAACAAGCTGATTTCCATTACTGAAATCCTATAAACTTCTTCTCAGTTTTGTAACAAACCCTTACCTGTATTTTAGAGACAAGGTTATATATCATACTCTCCAAACATCCTGGCATCATGATGTGTCAGAACTTCCTCATAGCAGGAAGTTTCTAAACCACCACTGAAGGTGACTCTGATTCTGGGTGCTTGTTTCAGAGATGAGATGGAGTAACTGAACTCCACCCACACACTCAAAGTATAATTTGTATTTGCTAATTTACTCATAAGAAATTGGTACCAGGTCTAGGACAGAGGCAATCCAGACTTTGTGGCTGTACCTCTTTTTCTCAAGTTATTATACATATTTCCTCATTACACAATGCATAGATTGAACCCCCAAATACTGCAAAATTTAGGGGTGTAAATAAGTCATAAACTTCCTTTCCCCCTTCCCTTCTGTCACGCAGTTGTATGTCTTCTACCCTCCAGGAAACTCTGTGGGAGGGCAGCAAGGTGGAGGTCAGGAAGGGGAAGGGCTGAAGCATGCCCATTGCTAAATATTCAGTGTCATGGAATGGTTTGGGTTGGATGGGACATTTGAGGATTGACTATTCCCAAGCCCCTGCCATGGGCAGGGACACCTTCCATTACATGGCATTGTTCAAAGCTACCTGTTTGTTCCTACAGGGTCTCTAGGGATGGCTCACAATCACTGTGCGTTACTGCAGCTGAGATCATAGGAGTTCTCAGCTTTGTTCCTTCTCATTCTTGTGCTCAGACACACCTTGAGATTCCACACAGCTTTCCACCTGTTCTGGCATGGAGCTTGGGAAAACTCCCTTTTCCCTTTCTTCCCCAGGCATGGAACCTGCCTTGGGAAAGGAAAAGCTCCCACCTTTTCAGAGAGGTGCCCGAGATGTGACAGAAAGCACAGCAAGACACACAAGGAGGGGAGGTGTACCCCCTTGGGTACACCTGATACCAAAACTAAGGCACCCCTGACCAAAACAAACTATATCACACACCTTGGTTTTGTCTCCCTTGTAGAATAACATGTTCGAAATATCCATTTTCCACAAGACACTTCCCTGTAACATGTTGCATGTATATAATGTTTTCATTGATTATCTAATGAGAGGGTGGAATTCTCAGTGCAGTAGCTCCAATTTGTTCTCTAATACTAATCCATCTGTTGGACAGATCTTATCTCAATGCACTTCCTGAGTGTGATTTTTAACACAAATATTTTCTTGAATCTCAAATACATTTACAGATATATTTTCTTTCTCTTTAATTCTGCCAGAGCAGTTCCTAAAGTTTTCCCTGACTTTTAATAAGATGGTCCAGTGACAGGATACTTGCTTACTTGTTCTTTTTTTAAACTTTCCTTTCCATTCTCTCCTTCTGTCTTTAATTATTAACACTTCTTCCTTTCTGGCTGACCTATTTGATACTCACGCCTCAATGTTTACATTATTCTGCAGAAAGGCATCCTTCTGCTTGTTCCCCCTTCCTGCACTAGAAGCATCAACCTTAGAAGAAAAGTAAATTTTTTACTTCTCTCATAAAATGAGAACAAAAATGCTGGAAGCTGGTTGAAATCAGCTTCCATCTACTACAGATCAAGATGAGATGGACATAGGATGAGACTGTGCTGACTCTTACACCTTCCTATCAGGTATCAGGCTCTGCCCGCTATCAGAGAGAGGGTCAGACCAGGCAGGCTTCAGGTCTGAGCTGGCACACGTGTCCCTGTAATGCAAACACCTCCAGTCTCCTCAGGTGGGCCTTATGCTAACAATGTCCACTCTGAATGATTCCAAAAAAGGCTATCTCTTGCAACAGCTGCTTCAGAATTATGTGGCTAAAACAGGGAAATTGAGCACCATCAGATTCAGCTGGCCACAGGTTACCTACCAGTTTTTCAAATGATGAAGTATCAGTTTGTTTGCATTACTGCCATCAATTTTCTTTCCTTGACATGTACTTCCCTGGCATGTACCGCCACAAACAAGACTGTATATCCTCCAGGACTCAGGCCCTGGCTGTAAGTGATGTGCCTGGAATAGTTGGAGCCTGGCTCATTACAGTTTAAGAGCTTTTTTTCTCATTTTACTCAGAGGTGCTAATAGAAAGTTCAGGTTCAGGGAGCTCAGATCAGTGCTACCTCAGTTACACCAGGGAACTAATGACTAAGCTAGATAACATCAACAATTTTAAAATCTTTTTTGTTTCAAGGTGGGAAGAGCTAACACTTTAAAAACCAGGATTACCCCAGAAGTCATGCCAGGTGGTAGACCAAAAAATAATTTTTTCTTTCTCTGACTGTAGGTTATAAACAAGACATGCACATACACTTCTTAGGTGACTTGATATCTTTAATAGGGAGGCTGTCACCATGCCCTTCATCCCTTTACAAATATTTCTGAATATCCAAAGTAAACATAAATAGCTGTCAGCAAAAATCCATGTGACTCAAGCCATTGGCTACTTTACAGCAACTTTACATAAATGACTACAGTGCTGTGAGGTACTGTCAGGAACAATCAGGTCATATGATTTTACACTGAAATTTCTGTTTCTGATTACATGCATACTTTTGTGTTACAACTTCTGCCTTAGTGCTCTCCTGTTATTATTCAAAATTATTTTCTCCATTCTTTCAAGAATTGATGTAAGTAAACCATCTCAATCCTGAACAGTTGTTGAAGGGAATATATCTTGTTTTATGTAGTTTTGAATTCACTTTTCATATAACCCTCCTAGGCAAGGACTGGTGAGACACAGCATCTGGAATTTACCATGTAACACCCTTAGCTTGCACAACAGTGTGTTTAGATGCTGGCTAGATAGGAGACAAAAATTTGGATTAAAAAAATCTCACTGATCTTACATAAGAATGCTTGTTCTGACTTGCAAAATAATTTTTATGATTTTTTTAATGTACTGGGAAGCAAAGCCTTTTTTTTTTTTTTTTTTTTTTTTTTTTTTTTTTTTTAATTAGAACATTACCTGTAAGTATGTATTGTTTCATTTTTTGGAGTAATCTGTGCCAGGAGAGATCTCAAATTGAGAGGTAGAATCTTTCTTTCCTGCTTTTTTTCCCTTCTGAACATAGTTCATTTTAACTGATGAGCACCTGTTCGAGGGCTCTCCCTGGCTGTGGTGAAGGTTTTGCAACAGCAACACTTTGATCTGGGCACAGACAATAGAAGAGCTCTAGCACTCTCCAACCTGCTGCTGTTCTACAGAAGCACAAGTGTCCTCACAGAGGCCAAGTTAAATATACATGCAGCCTTTCTAACTGGGTCTTTTATATCCTTCAGAGTTCATGGCTACCTGCTAGACCAAAAAATGTCTTGGGTCTCCCAGAGACTTGAGGTCTAATACAGCTGACTGCTTATGTTGCAAAAAGATAAATAACTTTCTTCCTGTTTAAGAAGGTTATGTTACTCAAGGTTTCTTGCATGCTACATTTGAATGGAATCTGCAATTTAGCAAAAAAATGTACAAAACAAAATACAATACAATCTGCTTTTTCTTAACTAAAAGAAAAAAAGGAAGTACTTTAGGCTCAGTACACAAGGAAGAAAGCACAGAAAGATGCCACATTTTAAATTGAACAGTTTCCTAGAAAAGGGAGTAGTAATTATACTTGCTTTAAAGACACTTAAAATGATTAATGATTTTGAGTCACCACAGCCTAGATTTTCAAAGGTATTTAGCTTCTGAAAAATCTAAAAGTTGCTTTGTATATTATTAAGTGACTAATCTGAATAAGTATCAAACTCCCATGTACTTGTTTGTCCACTGCATCATTAAAGGCTTTGAAAATCTAAACTATTTTTTAAAGCCTTACTAAAATTAGCAGATGTTATTCTCTCCCCCCCACCCCTTTTTTTTTTTTTTTTTTTGCCAGATCAGAAGAAGAAAATAGTTCTTTCTTTTTCATCTCTGGTTTGGCTTCTCAGCTGTGAAGTGAGATATAAATATAGGATATATAACTGAAAACAATCCACTGAGACAAAATACTTTTATTTGAATATGGCGCTTAGATCTGGAAAAAAAACCAGTTAACTTTTACAGCAACCTAATTTAAAAGGGGATGGTGACTGTAAAAAAATAACAACTGGGATTCACCTGCTTCGAAATCTTTCAGTGTAGCTGCAGGCAGTGCTGGGTGTGGAACCTGAGCTGATGCTCAGTCAGGTACCAGTGCTCACTGACACCGAATCCTCCCAACTCATGCCGGGCTCCAAGGCACGAACCTTGCCTGAACTCCTCCACAGATCAAGGGAGGTCATCGCCAGCTACTGACTAATTCAGTGAACTAAAACCAGAGCATCAGCACAGGCAGAGCTCCTTATGAAATGGAAACTTCTCCAAGAACAGAAGGATACTTCCCCCCATCTGATAATATAAAAGATTTCGCCCAGAGTGTTTTTTCTTGTTTGATTAAGCTAACCTGAGATTATGCTACTTTTGCAAGAGCTGTGAAATTCTTTTGTCCCCTCTCTTTCCCCCATGATTTCCATTAGATCCCCTTGTGCCAGCACTAGTTAGGAGCAGAAGTTTGATTTGAGCAGCAGGGTTTGTCTTGGGGCTACAGTGTGTTACCTTCATTACTTTCAGTTCAAATGAGGTTTTGAGTATCCCCACAGGCCAACACAATGGAGGCTGACAGGTGTTCAGGTGGGGGAAAGAAGCAAAGGAAAATGATGTTTCTAAATTGAAAGCAAAAAAACCCAACCTGTTTGAAAAAATCCAAGACATGCTTTTCACAGGTATTACGTGGTTAAATAGCTTTCCCAGCTGCTCATATGCATTTGCAAACACCTATAAGAGGCACTTTTACCTGTAAGAGGCACTGCTTTTTATAGTAAGAACATTCTATCAAGCCACTTTTTTGGCTGAGCCCTTATTACACTTTGGCTGCTGCAGGAACAGATACATTTTAGCTGTAATTGCAAGAAGCATGGTCAGAAAATGAACTTTAATGTTTAAAAAGCCAGAATGAACAGTGACAATTAGTCTTTGTAGAATGATAACTCTTTTAAAGTTACTGCATCTGTTTCTTCTAGACCTCTAGTGTGAGAAAGGAGCAATGCTAATGGAAGTTCCTTCCAGTACTCCTTCTGCAAGTATCACGAGTGGAGGAAAGCAAAAGAGCTTAGAAAAGAAAGGTATCCCCTTTTCCTGCAACAATGGGCCAATGGGCCTCGCTTTTAAGGCAACACACAATGAAGTAGGCCTACAGGATTGCTTGATAGCTTTACCATTCATCTTCCACAAAAAAAAAAAAAAAATAGATTTTATTTTCTGGAAATAATTAGTGAGAAAGGTTGTCAATGAACAGAATAGTGAGGAAATTACTAAACAGGTATAATAATTTTGGAAAGTAGAGTAAGACTACTACTAAGATTTTCAGTAATACAGAGTGAAACAAAGTACATGCAGAAGTAGTAGGGGAAATATTGAACAAAACTGTGTTAAAATTGTATTAACTTGACTTTTCCTTTCATTGAGCTTCATGAGATTCCTGTTAAACAGTACAGGCTCCAGTATCAGCCTCTGGGCTAAGCTGTTAGTGGCTGACCTCCTGTGAGCCTCCGTTCTGCCAATCACCACCCAGCCAGCCTGGCAGCTCAGCCTTCCACTCATCTCACTGCTCCCTCACTGAGACTGTATTCCATCATTGTGTCTATGATGATGCTCAAGGAGGTACTGCCAAAACCTTTTCTAAAGCTGAAACAGTGTCCTTTGATCTTCCATCATCCACCAAGATGGCTATCTATTGTTTTAGAAGGCTATTGAGCTCATAAAGCATCATTTCCCCTTCATACAAACATGCTGACTGCCGCTGGTCATCTGCTTTTCTTATGTTTGGAAATGGATTATAGGATTATTTGCCCCATCACTTTCCCAGGGATTAGGGTGAGGATTACCAGCCAGCAGCTCCCGGATCCTCTTTCTTGCCCTTCCTGGAGAAAGGAGTCACATTTGGTCTCTTTCAGTCCCCAGGAGCCAAGAGCTGTCAAAAACTATCAGGACTAGTCAGACCACAATGCCAGCCTGTTTCCTCACCACTTGTGGTTGCATCCTGTCAGGTCCCATGGATGTCCAGCTTGTTTCAAATGTTCCCTAACTTGTTATCCCTGTACCAAGGGTAAAGCCTTAGTTCAGGCCTTCCCACTGGTCTCTGAGCCCTGGCATTCCTGAAGATCTCCTGAAGGTAAAGACTGAGGCAAAGGCAGCATTGACTACCTGGGCCTTTTCCATCTCCATCACCATCAGTGTCCTTGCTGATGAGTGAAGCTTGCACAGTCACTGAGACATCTTTTAGGATGGACTTTCAAGTAGGAAGAATGAAAATATAACAATAGATTATGCAGAAACATTCTTAACCCTGAAACCAGATAAAGGACAAACTGTGACACTATTCTTACTTAAGATTCCAACAACATTTAGTATGACAAATCTAAACTTAAATTACATTATTACTAGCTTCTAAAGGGAGAACTGCTGATTTTCTAGTTCCAGAGCAGATTTAAAATAGGCCTTGTACACATATGTTTTGTTTATCCTCAATTCACTGGGCAGAAAATTACATTTCAGACCCTGAAATTCCATCTTGTGAGCTTAATTTAGTCTCTCTGGCATTCTGCTTTTCTTGTCACTCTTCTTTCACTCTGGCATCTTTGTGTAATAGTAAAACCTCTGCTGCAGATTAGACTTTCTGCTTCAGAACAGAGCCCCAGCAACTAGGGGGAATTTAATACTTGAATGATTCTCTATAGAGGAGTCAGTAACTGTCCATGGTAAATCTAAACAAGTCTGATCAGAAGTACTTTAGTGTGACTCACTGAACAAACTGGTGCTGAGTTTTAATGGCCTCTATGGTAATTAAAGTTATGTCTTGCTGGACAGACTGGTGATTCAACTATGCAGGCCCATGAATGCCATGCCTACATTAACCCCTGTTCTCTTGCCATGAGGCCAGGTGCCATGAAGCAGCCTACAAGTGAACAGCAAAACATTATCTAAATTCCAGCGGCAAATCCTCGGTCCCTCAGCTCTTGCCAACTTCTGAACTGGGTCTAAGAATTGCTAGGCAAAATGCAGAAGAAATGGAGCAAGTTTGCTAGAGAGAGATTCCCCTGACTTGCATAAGAAGAGCAGGAGAGGACAGACCAGCAAGAGACTGCCTGCTTCAAAGATCCTAAATGAAGTAGGAAATACAGGAGAAAAGAGAGTACAGTCAGAAAGATGGCACTTGTGAACTGTCCCTTTCCTTACCAAAACACAGATTTAAGATTAGGCTTAAAAATTATTGTGCCAGCCTTGTATTGTTTGCAGCATAAATAACCCCAGGAAAGGTTTATTGTGATAGCAGATAATTCACAACAAATTGAGCACACAGATAACTGTATCTCTAACACATTCTGCAACTAAAGCATGTTGCCATTACAGCCAACATGAAACAGTAACTCCAAAGACACAGAGCAAAACCCCACAGAAAGTCACATCAATACCCTCAGGCAGTTCTAAACCAACTAAATAAATAAAAAGCCCACTACACAACAGATCCTTGTAAGAGGAGACAAGGGACTGTGTCATACACAATATACATTGCATAACTACAGACTATTTTTTTTTTATTGAGACAGACATATCTTCCAGTAATAGATGGAAGAGATTTCTTATTTTAATAAATTTTAAGTACAGCTTAAAATATTATTAAAAAGCATGAACAGACATTTCTTGGGTCTTTGAAATCACATCTAAATATAATACTGCATTTTTGTTTTGCATAGCAGCTACGCATTAGTATATCCAAAACAAAGGAATTGAAATTTATATCATATGGTGAAAAACTCTGCAATTTCAATTTCCCAAAACCCCCAAATATAATAGTGTCCTGAACTACTCATGTCAGGTTCCTAATTTGAAATCCAACCCCCAAAATGCCTAAAACACCATATTCCAAAATAACCACTCTTAATTAATAACAATAAAGAAAATTAATATGAGAGCTATGTTCTTTACAAAAACCTAAGTACATGAACTCAGCATCTATCTGCTTACAGCTGGTTTACCAGAAGTACCAGTAGGATTTCATCCAAAACAGCATCTTTTATCATGAGAAGCAGTAAAACAAGAAATCTACCAACCCACTTTAGTTGTGTTCTAAGATTTTTCATTAGGTAAATAATGTAATTAAGATGAATTCTACTTTCTACACCAATCTTCAGACGCAACCGTCTAGAACCTAGATTAATAAATTACTGATTTTTTTAAATTACTTCTTGAAATTTAGCAAGTACTTTCAGAAAATCCTAAACTTCTTGTTATTATATTTTAACTTCAGGTACAGTAAGACAGAAAGAAATTGAAAATTAAGAAAACAATGCAATTTTTTATCTCAGAGATTCCAAGATTATCAGGCAATTTAATTTGGATACAGTATGCTCCAAGTAAATGTGTAAATGTATAAAGTATAAATAGCTGAAAGTTAGTTACCTGCCAAATGCTCCCAACAAATGTACAGAAGTATCTAAAATTAAACAAGCACTATAGAAGAAATACATTTTGAGTGATTTGTATGCAGTCCACAGACTCATCAGATTACCAAGAGAACACACTTCAATATCATTATCTACACTTGCTTATATGAAGATTGCTCTTCAGGAGGGGAACAGACTATCAGCCAGAAGGCTAAATCAAAGCTATTATGACAACCTTTAAGTTTGATTCTTTTTAAACAATTTACTTGGTTGATAAGCTTTTCATTGCTGCAGATGCACTACTGTAAGACTTTAAAAATAATGTCTATCTTCCATGTATTAAAATATGTATTTCACAGCTCTATGAAAAAAATTACTGTCAATCTCTCCAATCCATTAGCACAAAAATGTATCTCTGTGGGCCAGATATGGGCATATTTTTATGGTGATTGCACGGTTCACAGTGCATCTTAAATCAGATAAAGAGAATAAACAGTTCTATTGCCTCTTGTTGGCCAAAGAAAGATTTACTTAGAAATAATGTCAACAAACACTCATGGATTTACTGCACATGAAATGTTGCTAAGGCTACTACCATTTGATACAAAGAATGACTGACTTGTTCTTAAATATTTTAAAATATTTTTATCTGCTTCTTATTTTGCTAGCATTTCTTAGGATTCAGGCTTCTATTTTAAAATATCATATGTTTTATATTGATTTTTTTTTTTGGAGATACAACCAGTGTTGAATATTAGTTCAATGCTGCTTCTTGAAAACCATGTACGCATACAAAAACCCCAAAACTGTTATATTTCCCAGAAGGTGAGCATTTGGTACAAGTTTTAAGTTTTTCCTCTACATTTTAATCATTACCCCCCGGAAAGCATATAGCAGAGAGCCCAAGGGTGAAACTGGCAAACCATGTTGCTGAACCAGATTATTTTTTCCCATGCTATTTCTAAGGCAGCGCACACAGAAATCTGTGCTGCAATCAGGATGCAAGTGCTGTAATTGCTTCACAAGGTCTTTCAGCACAAACGAAGTCTACAAGTCCTTAGACATTTAAGATTTGGGGTATGTTACTATGTGATACAATGGGATTAATTCACTTAAACGCTGGAGTCTTAGCTTTCAAGAAGAGTCCTAACATGTGTAACAACTGATGGTGGCAATTTAAATCCAGGAGACAACTAAACAGTTTTTAAAACAAACAAATAATAAATCAAAAATCCAAGCCATAACAGCTTCCTTATCTTAACCTCACCTTCCTCCCTACCTTCTCTCTCATTTCCATGTTCAAGTTACTCTCCAATGGACATAGAGAACCTCAATTAAGTCCTAAATATAACTTAAAGAGGAGGCAGCATTTTCATCACTTGCTTACAAGAACATTTGGAAATCATTCTCCCCAGTCCATAAAATGCTAGTGAACCCAAGAAGAGAACAAGTCTGACAACATACATCTAGTACATCAGACTTCATGAGAAATCCAGAGCTTTTCCCTGAATCATCAACCCATCCTTCCTAAAGAAAATGTCACTTTAATAGAAATATGCACAAGCTAAAATGTCGAAGAGTATATTAAGTAATATACATATAACTATGTATGAGGCCAAAAAAATGCAGAATGCCAGATCAAAGCAAGATATTATCAGTAATATAATTTCTGTCAATGAAGCAGTGGTCACTCACCCAAATCAATGGTTGGACATACAATCAGCAACGCACCAATGGCATATCTTAGCATGAGGCTCAATAAAAAACAGTAAGGCAGAACTAATGCCAGCTTACAATATGAACAGCAAACAACAAAAATGCTACCCCTCCCTCCTCCTGCATTTTCAGTCAACAGGAGGTCATGGTAACAGTATTAGTGGGAAACCAAGCCAGCATTTTCAAGTCAGGCAGGGAGGAGAAAAACTTTGGAGAAAAACAGACTTTCCTTCCCTCCCTCCTACAGGATGATACTTATAAAATGCAGCAGCAACACAGGCCAATCTCTCAAATGTCAATAGGGGTACCATAAGTGAACAGCAATTATCATATGCAGATCACAAGCATACATTATTGCTATGCAGTACAATTTATTCACAGAGGAGGTAGGATATTCAAATCTTCAACAAATTAAAATACTGAACACAGATCATTATTACTCATTTGAATCAAGACACATACTGTACCCATGACTTTAAGCATCCTTATTAAAAGTAATTAGATTTTGGCAAGTCTTTCACAATTAACATAGCCAGTCAAAAGTAAAAAAGTAAGTCATACATACTGGCTGTTTTAGCTGCACGACTCATGAGAAATTAAATTATTTATTCATGTCACTGTTGAACAACTTTTAAAATTTTTTCATGTATGTAAACCCCTTTCTTTCTTATTTTTCATTATTATAATTTACATGCAAATATGGCATCAAATCAACTTACTTATTTTAGAAAGTGACTTTGCTAGACTGTATGCTGGTCTGAACTCCAGAAATGCTTTGAGAGAGTACCTCAAGACTTCTAACTGCGACAATATTTTCACTGGAAAAAAAAAAAAAGGCAGTGAATTTGTTAAAAAATACTAGCTATTTGGTCATAAAATCACAGACTAGCAACCTACATTCTTACTTTGACTAACTCTGTAAAGTACTGTTAACCACTGACCTCCACTACATTAACTCACAGCAACACCACATTGCTTTTACCAAAGCAGAGGTCATGTGTTGTCCCACAGAATAACACAGAGCTTATTTTGGCTGGGAAGACAACACCTGAGGCACAGGCACATGGGCATGAAATGGAGGCATGCCTGGTCCTGGGAGAGGAAGAAAATCCCAAGTATTTTTCTCACCTTCCATTCTTCAAAACTGACCCATCAGAGAGCAAGCATCATTAAGCAGTAATACCGACTACCTACATAAGCAAGGGATGAACTAGAAGGAAAAAACCCCATACAAGATACTAATGACAATATTATAACAGGATTTTAATGGTACTTAGTTAAACAAACATCCCTAGCTCACAGTACAAACAGCTTCCAAGTAGAACTTGACTATTATATTTTTTAGCACTTTGACTTTTGCGATTTCTGTTGTACTCTATTTTCTATAGAAAATTAACATTCCCAGCCAAAATCTCATGTCTCTTCTATGCATAAAGAGAAAA
The DNA here is from genome assembly GCA_013397095.1 of Sterrhoptilus dennistouni. NCBI lineage: Eukaryota > Metazoa > Chordata > Aves > Passeriformes > Zosteropidae > Sterrhoptilus > Sterrhoptilus dennistouni. The sequence goes on along the minus strand of VWZU01016815.1, from coordinate 88,293 downwards.
ATCAAACAACATGAGCAACCTTCTTTCAAAAATAAATAGGAGTAAAAACTCACCCTTCACTTCCCTAAATTAAAATCAAAAATTACAGACTAATTTTCTTCAGGCTATTGTGCTTTTGAACATAAGTCAGCACATGCATTTAATGATGTTTAGCTAATCCATCTTAATGTTATGCTGTTTCAGTTAGTTCAATTTACTTTTCCTAGGTAGCTCTGTCAAGACATGGTCTCCTAAGGTCCCTTCATTGCCCACTCTGTCTTTATACAATTCTTCCTTCTCTCTTTAACAAGTGAAGGGTTTATCTCCAGGTTAAGACAAGACACTGTTCACTTTTGCATGGTCCTGCCAGAGTGAGGTTTAGACATGGCCATGAGAGTATGCTGAACTGAGAGCATATCAGCAGATCCACTCCAGAACTCCACTAATTAAGGTGATGAATCTCTTTATTGGCAATAAATGGTCCTGTAATATTGACTATGCTCCCTTGTGCTTGTGTCTTTTTTTTAAAGCATAAAAATATAAGAGTAAAACTCAAAATTTATATATAAATTTTATCAACAAATAAATATATAAACAGCAATTGATATTAATCAAGTCCTGAAGTATATGGCAGCTCTAAATATTTCAAATTTAAAGAACAAGAAGAAATTAAGTGCTTTGTAAAAGAAAAAAAAAGGTATATCTGGTGCAGTGCATCCCTTGGGCAATGCCATGGTTTCTCAGCACACAGTTTCCGTCTTCCCCTTGCCATACAGGGTTGAACACAATAGCCCAATGATACCATTGTTTGGATAGTCCTGCCTGGGCATATGTGAATGACTAACTTCATGATGGACAACTCACAGGACAGACAGACAACTCATTTTTCTCAGGTCTCAGCTTTCATTTTTAAAGAGAGCTTCTAGCTATCACAGTTAAGAAAAAATTGTAAAAGAAATCTATTGCTTGCAAGATTCCTCCCTGAGTTTGCACCAAGACTGCAACAAGAGTCCCAGTGGATGGACTGATGTATTTCTTTGCAGCTCAATGCCTTGGTGTGTCACTATTCCCTATTGTATTAGTAAAGCTCTGTAAGGTAGAAGAAAAAAGAAGAAAACAACAAGTCCATGACTTCAGCCTAAATTGCAACAATGTCCTATATGCAAGACTGGCTAACAATGTTATAAAAGACTGAGCAGAGATAAAGGGGTTAGAAGAATGTGGAAGAGTCAATAAGATATAGATTAAAAATACTTATTTTAATAGGTGACTGGGCTGAAACAAGGAAGTAGGAATTACCACCTTCTTTCAAATTCTTCATTCATCCAAAAGACTGCAGAGCAAGCCTGTCTAATTATTTATATTTACATTTAATATCTATCTATGTATCTGCTCAAGTTGGACAGGGCTCTGAGCAACCTGAAAACAATGGAACATGTCCTTGCTCACAGTAGGGTGGCTGTACTACATGGATTTTAGAAGCCCCTTCCAACCCAGCTCTTTTTCCACTTTAACCTACATTTACTGCATGAAAGACAATGGTCTAGGGGACTTCAAGTGTACTTTGTTAACCTGTTCTCAAAAGCAAATCAAGTAAAGCTTCTCCCATGTATGCTGCTGACCTACCAAATGAAAGGCTACACCCATCTTTCCATCATGCTCCATCAGTTGCTTATAGGAATCAATTTCCATTACCTTTGAGTTAAGTGCCCTTGAGTGTACAGTAACACATCTGCAGTGGATTTCATAAGCATAATGGCAGTGTTCCAGACACACAAACGGCACTGAAGTGCTCATGTCTGACACAGCACAAAGAATGGAGTACTACAGCTAATGTGGTAATTTGGGAGGGTGGAAAAAGAGCAGAGAGAAAGAACTGCATTAAAAAAAAAATATCACAGAATAAAGATGAAATCTGAGTAAACACAACAGAGTATGGGTTTTGAAGACCAAACAAAAGGCCAAAAACATATTTAATATGTTTTTTCCTAACAAAAGTGTCAATGTACAGGGAAAAAAACCTGAAAAACTACAAGAGAAAAAAAAAAAAAACAAAACAAACCACAAACAGAGTAATTAAGAAGCAGAAAAGGTAAGTAAAACATTAAAGGTGGCAACTGAGATAAAAATGAAATACAAAGTCAGGTGAGATACAGAGGGTCTATCCTGTCCAAAATAATGTGATTTGAGAATCACCAACAGACCACATCACCTTAGGAAGAGCCAGTTCAGGCACTGGGGAGCCCAGGAGCCTTGGGCACATCTGAGTCATCTGACTTGAGATCTGCTAAGGCTTTTCTGCATTTTTTTAAGCTAGAGAAGTACAATAGGAAGGAGGAAAAAAGCTTTATTTCCTGAGGTGCTGAAATATTTCAACTACTTTAACAAAGGTTCAGTGGAGGATCTAAATCCCACAAAAACAATGCTGCCCTGTGTTGTCTTTTAACATTGTACTCTCATTCCTTCACCAGTGTTTCAGCTCCTGAAAAGGTACCCGTGTAAGCTTAGCTGTCACTAAAGAATATAAAATTAATATTTAAATAATTTGATATACTTCACAACTCTTCAAAGACCTGTATGACTGTACTAATTCCCCCAGAAATGCAAAAATCATGATTTTCATCTGCAAAAGAAGACACTTTAATTTAAACAAGTTTTATTTCTATAAAGGATTTAATTTTCTCTGATCGCCTCACAGAAACACATTTTCAGTTTCAGCAGGGATGAGCTGGTATTGATTTTTTTCCCCCCTAGAACCTTTTAAGCCCTCCTCGTAAAGATGACCTGATTGTTTTCCAACAAATCCTTTGTCCTCGTTGCCTATTTTTAGGCACAGTTAAAATTATTTAAAAGCACAACACAACAAAATATTCCAGACTTGCCATTAGCTTGACTGAAATCCACTCACACCTTGTTCCTACTTCTTAACAACTACAGACTTAAACTAAATTATTACCTCCTCACATTACAGGCTCCAGTTCAAACCAGGAATTTAAAGCATGCATTTGATTATTTAGTGATGTTAATTTCTAGCTACACACACAAAAAAAATCTGCTAGACTAAAGAACTCCCCAAATAATTCTCCTCCAGAAAAGCAATGAGATACAGCATTAGTGCAGCAAGAGATATTCTTACACTGCAGCTGTTCTCTGTATTACTTGTAAACAAAATGCAGTTTAAAGCTCTGGAGAAACAACTGGCTTTCTTTAAATGCTAAGCACTAAAAAAACCCCAAACCCTCAAGCAAACAACGTGAAATCAAAAACATGAAGACTTTCTTTTTGGTTCCATCATTTAAACTCTAATAGCTGACATAATTTAACATAAATGGCACTTGATTAAATCTATCCATGAAAACTGTCTTAGGTTGTAAAACACAGTAAGTTCTGACTGTAATCCACTGCTGAATCCTTCAATCACCAAAGAAGGTTAAAGATACTGCACTAACATACTATTGAAATAGCATTTCCTACCTGAAAATATAGAAGGTCTTTTCTTAGTGCGCCTTGGGTGTATAGGGTCTATATTCCTAATATTTTTTTGAAACTTTCCTTTCAAGTCATTTTCTAGCAGGATGTCTGGCGGCAAGCTTCTCCGTCTTCCTGATTTGTAACGAGTCTGATGGGGATTTAGTTTACTCCTGGTCCTGGAGTACAAGCTGCTGTCATCGAGTGCCATGGTGGGGCACCAAGTGTTAGAGCCAGCCCAGGGCAAAGGCAGCCCCAACACCCAGAGGTGTGGGGACCAGTGGTTACAGACCGAGCAATCTCGGATGTTCTCATGCTCAACTCACTCGTTGGGGAAGTTGAGCAGGTTGAGAGGCGTGTGCTGGGACAGGTGTAGGGTTACTGCATCGCCCCTCCTTGCATCAGTGAGACAGAGCAGGGAGGAGGCAGGCTGAAATAATTCGTTTGGAAGTTTTGAGGTAATTAGGAAGTTCAGCAAACCTGAGCTCAGCAGCACAATCTCTGCAAAGTGGAAAACACTATTTAATATGATGCACTGTCTAGGGCTGGTATGGTTTATATTATACCCATAGCATTTCTCAGATCAGTTCATTAATAGTTCATTAGTTTGGCCAGTTAAACAGGTGCTGCTTAACCTTACCAGAAGAAAACAGTGCGAGACAAAACCAAACAAACCAAACCCCAAAAACCCAACCCACAAACAAACAAAAGTAACACACACAAACCAAACAAACAATGACAAAACAAAAACCAACCAGACAACCAAACTCCAGATGCCAACCTAAGGACCGGTCTGGGGAAAGGCACTACCCCAAACAGTATGTTTGGGTTTTCAGTCCTGTCGTTTCACAAACTTGCATAATGAAGATTGATAAGCAGTCCAAATCACAAAGGGTTTTATGGCCACAACTATCAGTTTGGGGTTTCTTTCCTCGAGGAGGAATAATGTTAGTTCTTCTGAAGAAATCAAAAATGGGATGTGACTAATTTTTCTCTCTATGTAACTGCTGACTAGAAAAAATAAGGCATTTAAATACATGTATGACAAAGATGGTCTGTAAATTCTCCATTTAAATAAAACTCCAGGTATGCTTCTTGTTTTGTTCCAGTTATGCCAATGAAATATTTTGAGCTCCCCAAAGATGTGATCTTCCTTTCTCAAATGTTCAGAAAGAAGACAAATTGAAACACTTCCTTTGAACCTGCTACTTTTCTTATTGAATTCTACCATAAATGAGGCAAAATGAATTAGTAAATTAAAACTAACAAATTTTCTGACTACATGCATTTTGCTATTAAAAAATAGCACTTAATATGGCAAAGTGAATAAACAGAGTAGTAATTCAAAGGGAAAATAAATAATGTTCCAACTGTGAATACCTAAGAAAAAATTATTTTAACACCTGAAGACAGAACTTGATTTCTTAATTTTTTAAAAAACCATTAAATCACAAATGCATTAATTACTTTCCTAAAGATAGGGTACACTGTAAGACTGGTGTAATGATCACAAAGTTGGCGATTTCAAATACAGTTTTTATGTGAAGTTCATTACAGCCTTTTGTAATTTTATGACTGAAAAAAGTAAATGGTTCATCTACATGCTTTTGGAAGGGAAGAGGGGGAATTTTATGTATGTGTGTGTATATATATATATATATATATAGACATACATATATAAAATAAAGTGTGTAGCTTTTTAAGTATTTTATTGTGTTAGAAATGCAGAAGGATGCAAATAGTCTGCTAGACTGTCTTTTTCCTCTGGGAATTATATTGAATTGGGCTGAAAGCTGAAATTATGAATGGAAGAATCCAGTCTTAAATACGCTGGACTCAGAAATCATACCCTGCATTCAGAATACACTGATCATTTAAACCAAATGAACATTATATGTAGACAGCAAACAGACTATTTCTGATCTTGCTGAGTATTCTAGGGATCATGATCTCTTTTTACATGTGGAAATAAGCTTTTGAAATTTCCACTGGATTCCAAAAGAGGTTAGCTGGTGAGAATTAGGTTATAACCAGAGGGAATTGTGTGTCTAAATTGCTCAGTTACATTTTAAAAATTTCTCGACATGCTGGTCTTTATCACTGGAGTCCAAAATACTTAATTCATGTCCTTCAAACCTGTATCATCTGTGGATCTCATTCTATTTTTCCCAGTTAATTAAAAAACCCACAAAAATAGGTCCAAGAAGTTTTCCTTGCTTCCCCTTCTCTTCCAACTCCATTTTTTCAGCTTTGGCTGAACCAGCATAAAAATATTTAGTCCATTCCTAATAGCCCAACTAAACCAAAGTAGATTCATCAAATGCTTTTCAAACAACAGAAAATGCTTAAATCTGAGAAATAAATATACTTGAAACAGGTGTGAAGACTGAGAAATAAAAAATGCAGGAATTAACTTCTAAGGAGCTATAAATTTAAATTTGAAGGAAGCTTTAAATAAAATTGCAACATCTTCAGTAGGTAATCTAAGCTCCAGTCTACAGGATATTATGAAAACAGCTCTGAACTTTTTCTGCTTAAAAGACTCTAACACATATGAATAATTAAATATTCATTAGCAGAGTGGCTTGAAAGTCAGTGTCCCATATTTTCACTGAGTGGTACAATTGCTGCACCATACAATCTTACCTTCTCCAGCCCAATGAATATTCATGTCAAGTGGAACATTGCCAACAGCAGAAATTGCTGTTGGACACTCAAATTTATGTAGTGGTCATACTCTTTCAAATGGGGAAAATCTGTCAAGGGCACAAACTCCTGACCCAGTCAGAGTACACCAGAATCTAAGAGTAGTTTAATCCTGAGGGGCTTTCATATTGCTTTTTATAGGATCTACTCTTGAAGATGACTCAGAACTGAAAATCAAAAAAGGCAAATACTTGTTCTGAAAACTTAAGGTCCTGAGCAGGTAAAGCAAAGGAATATGCCACGGTAAAACAGAAACTGAGAATTCTAGTGGTGTCTGAAAGTTGTTGAGAATGAGATGCCTAAGTGTCATTTTAGTAGCTTAACTCTATTATTTATCCTGTCAAAGGTTTACACAAGATCCTTCAGAAGAGATTACTCCAAGAAAGTAATCACTGTATTACATTCAGAACTGAATCATGGAAGTGCTCAAATTATGAAAAACAAACACCAAGATTCATAATCTGGCTACATTCTCAGGCTGGCAAAGGTTTATATGGCTTCAGATTTCTCTGGTAGTTCCAGTGTAGTTCAGTACTTATGATTTTAAAAGGTCATATATATAACTATTTGGTGTATCCATGACAGTCAAAGGCTAAATCAGAACATCTTACCATGTGCCTCCAGCAAATTACCCAGTTGTAGTGTCTGCAGTTTTCATTACTAATTATTTTGACTGAAGTTCAGTAAGTAAGTGCTGAAGGTAAGTGATGTTTGATTTCTATTTGGATGGTACCCTGTACTTCAGAAATACAGTTTGGAAGCTATAAAATTAGCCTGGCCAAAAAAAATTTAAAAATTTCTCACAGGGGAAATTATCATTAGCTTTTTAAAAATAATACAGCAGCAAATCTTGTTATATTTGGGTGCATTTTACAGATGTCAGACATTGAAAGGAATGAAGCTATTGCCAATCAAGTTGACTATTCCTGGGTACCTGCTTGCTGAGGGAACTGTTAAAAAATACACATTGATTTAGCAAACCAATCTTGTTCTTTTATTCCATGTAAGCACAGGAATATTACCCAGGTCTCACACCCTGTATATAGCAGAACAGTCACAGATCACAAAAGTTATCTATGCCATGAAGTCTCTAGCTTCTTTTGCCTTGCATTTCAAATAGAAAAGCTAAACAACAAAGGAAGAGAAAACAGGGTATCAAAAATAAGGAATGAGGAAAATAAACAGCTGTTCAAATTCTCCAACTGTTGCTCAAAAAAGTATTGTTTAATTTTCTGGAATACCCTGGTTGTCTTAACCCATAGGATATGAACATCTGACACGTTCCCTGCTTGAATTAACCTATTTCTTCAAGTTTAATGCTGTTAGAAGCAGCGTCTGGACTAGGTACAGCCTCAGAATTCAAAAAACCTCCCTTCAGACAAGCATTATTTTTCAGAATTGAGTATAAGAGGAAAAGGTCAGCAAATAATCAGTCATGGTCACAGTCTTAAAGAAAGCAAAGAGATCACTTTAGGTTCACATTAATTTCTACCCTGTAGCAAACACTGGCTCATAGAATTGTGCAAGTAGGACTTAGATGGCAGGCTACACCTGACCTTTGAGAAGCTGAAGAAGAGTATTAGATGTTCATCATATCATGCACATTTATGGTTTTAACTTGTGGTAGATAACTTAACATTGAATTTCAGTCACAGGAAAGAGAAGCAGGCTTTCAGCCCAGATGGTTCTTCAAATTACCAAATACTAAGAGATAAAACATGAATAAAAGAACAAAGCTTTTTCAGAGTTGCTTTCTATGCTGGAATGTTGGTTTTAATAGATGAATATTGATAAGAGATTTGGCCTAATATTGCAAATGCATTGTCCTTCAGCTGAAAGAAGATAAGCACCTTTAATTTGAAGTCATATTTTTGCCAGTTAACAATAAACAAAATATATAGCTAAAGCTGTAATCTGATTCTAAGATACTATTAGTCCTTTACTGTTTGATCTATAATCCACACGTCCCTTATTAAAACAGAAAGCTGATTTAAATCACAGCATTTCATATGCAAATGTCCATTTGTAATAATTTCACTTCACTCTGATGTTCTCATTACATGATCGCTGTCACAGTCTCATTTTCACAAGGACTTGAAAGTCGATCCTTTTCCAAGAGAAAAGCAGTGCAAACCCAGGAAACAGGCATTTTCTGGCAGGGTGCAGTGAAGAGCCACAGCACAAGCACCCAGCTAGCTGACAGGACTCCTCACAGATGGCCTCAGAGCTGTCAGCACACTTGGCTTTGCCCAAGTGGCAGCAGCTGGACATCTTCCAAAGATCAAAGGATGAGGGCGGAACTTGCCAGAATCTGCACAACAGTAACACTTGCAATCACAAAATCATGCTTGATATTATTCCACTGCAACCCGGGACATTAAGCCTGTGCTTTGGAGAGAGCAGCAAGAGAAAGACCTGAGGCTCTGAGAGAATTTTACTCAGTATGAGATAGTAATAGTCCTGAATAAACACGGCAGATGGTTTTCCGCTTGCCTTCTACGTTGAAAGTGAATACTTGTGAGCAAACTGGGCATATGAAGGTTACAGATTTCAGAGACAATTTTCTATTTAAAACCATTTCTGAGTGTTCAGTATTCTACGTAAAATAAATTTTGTTAGCACATATGTGTGAGATTATAACAGAATTTCAGCTTCTGTAAAAAAAAAGGGTGTTACAGATATAGAGGGGAAAAAAATCACCATGTATGGAACTTGAAAGTACTTCTTAGAGACAACCACTATCTCAAGTGCAAGAACAATCAATATGAAAATGAAGGCACTCCACCTAAGGCCAGAGCTCTAGAAACACCAGAACACATCCCAAACAACTCTAAATGTCTGACTGATGTATAATCCCAATCTGAGTTTCACCTTTTGCTATAGAAGACAGCAGTATACAGGAATCTCTGTGACACTGCTGCAGCATCATAAAGCAGGATGTGTAAATTATTTTTAAAATCTCCAGTTACAGAAACAAAAATCCGACAGCTGAATGTTTGCTCACGCTTAACTGTACAATATTAAATTTCAGTACTTTTCTTGTAAAAACTTCATTTGCATTTGAACAGCATTAACAAGGACCTCTTATTGCACCTAATGCTGCAATACAGTAGGATACATCAGTTATAACATGAGCATTTTTTGTGCACCAGCTTACTCTCTCTCTCTGCATGCCTCTCTTCCCCCCTTTTCCTTCTCCCATCTGCAGTAAGCAAAGCATTGTCTGGGCAAAATGAGAATGGCTGAGGGGAAGTTTCTCTACACCTGTCCTGGGTTGCAGTGTAGGATGTACACAAAGTATTTATTCTATCACCATCTTCATGAACTGTTAAACAAGTGGGGCAGTGCTCTACTGTTTCCAAGCCCCTGCCTTTGGGCTCTTCTGCTAATGGCCCATCAATGCCTGGCCCATGACTCACAGGTAACTCCCTCCAGGAGTTATCTCTGTTTAATGGGCCATCAAGGACCCACTTCACACTCATCATCCCATTGTGAGATGCTCCACCCAGGGGGAGGAGCCAAGCATTCTCACCTGGATATAAGCTGGTATGTGGGACAGTGCAAGCAGCCCTTACCTACTGGATTCCCAGAGGACCTGAGCTACCAGACCTTTCTACAGGATCACTGCTTCAGGAAGAGCACCTCATCTGGACTGCTTCCACCATCCTGCTCAGGTTGTGTTCTGACTCTGTCAGTGGTCCTCTCTGTTATTGCATTTATTTTATTTTATTTTTACCTTTTCACCTTTCCTCTTATTAAATTGTATCTCTGACTTGGAGCCTCTCACTCATTTTGCTTTCAAACCACAACAACACCGATTCATAAATGTGGATTTAGAAGCTTCTCTTACAGTGCACAGAAAGAAAGAGAAAAAGCAAGGAAAGGGACAGCTATCTGAATAGTACATGTAAATTTCTCCTCCACACACACACCTGCCATACTTGGAGATAAAAAATGACAACCAGTATGCACGTTGGAAGGATCAGGAAATGGAAAGGATGTGAGGAAACTCAGGCTCTCCAAACCAGAGGAAGCAGTGGCCAACGGCAAGTAACTGACACACAGTTGTTGTTGAGCAACAGTGAGCATTGCTTGGCAAGCACAAGCAGGGCCTGACCCCTAAAGCAAGCTTTATGGTAAGTGAAAAATTCCAAATGCTTAAAGACTGAAAAAGAGAGAAAAATCCACAAAACATGAAAAGAAGTATAAGAGATGCTGTACAGATTTACTTGAAGTCTGAGATATTTTCAGGTACTCTTTCATCCACCTTGTTTACTAGTTAAAGAGCATCATCATTTTAAGCAATGACATTAAAACTCCCAATTTTACTGATCCTTTTCCTCTGACTTCTTGAAGAATCAACTATCTGACAAGATGGCTTCCAAATCATACCTGAAACATTCTTCCTAGACAGGACTGGAGAAACATCAAATTCTATTACCCTGCCATAAATATGACACAATTTATATAGCCTGTATGACAGTACTAGATTTAAGGCAGTGTGCCTGTGCATTTTATTTATAAATATATAGATATTTCCCATGTCTAGTAAAACCTTACACATGTATACTGATTATTCAATTTCTCCATTAACATTCATATTAAGACCCAGTGGACAGAGTTACAATTAATACAAACAGAAGAAGAACAAATTAGAAAAACATTTTAAAATTTGGATGGGATTATTTGTGACTCTGCACAGGCATGAGATAACTACAGTTGAGACTAATTTGACAATTAATTTGCAAGAATAACAGTGAATACATTCAAAACAATATTAGCAGAAGAGGGTAGTTGTGTCTCCTTTGCAAGCCCCCTAAATACAGTCAAAATGATAAGAGAGATCATGTGCTGAGCAGATGCTCCCTTAGGGGTTGTGCTGCTCAAAGTGCTGCAGTGGCTCAAGGAGTTCCAGATAAACACCAAACGCACATATATATGTACACACATGCTGTTGTTCATCATGGAAATCAGAAACAAAGATCGCTCTTGCAACAACACAATAGAAAGGGAGAGTTACTTTTCTGAATGTCAGCTGTGCAACTGGTAAGTTTTAAACTAAGACAACACAACCCTTTTTTGAGTGATAACAGGAATGAAAACAACTGAGAAAAACACAGCATTAGTGTAAAATGAAACTGTGCAATAACCTAGTTCAATCAGACACTCACTGCAGCAAGTACGAATTTTGAGACAACTGTTTGCCCACTGTGAACATTTAATCCATACAAGCGCTGTCAAGAAAAGGAAACACCCTTCACTCCTTAATGTCTTCTACTGTTATCTTTATACAGGGCTCCAGAAACAGGGAATTTATTTCACCCCAAGTTAATTAAGAGCTTAGTTAGAGAGAAAAAAGCTTGCCAAGAGAGATAAGCCCTGAAACGCTCCCAAAACTTAGTGAGACTCCCACTGAATTTTTCTATTAATTCATTCCACAGTCCAGGGAGGTGCATGAAATACCACCATCTTCATGCTTCTTCCAAGTTCAGCTCCAGGCTTTATCACTCTGAAATGAAGATGGGTGGCCAAATATAGAGGAGCAATGCATTTTTCAGCTGGACTGTTGGCTAATTAATTAAGGGCTTTTAGACTCAGGATGAAAATCCTGAAATTAATCCAGATTCAAAGATACTCACACATATAGTTCGGATAAACAATAACATTTCAGATTAGTTTCAAGAGGAATTTGAAGAACTAATGTCTGTGACAGCATAGAACACCACGATTTGGCTTGGCTCTGGGAAGTCAAGTTGCAACCAGTCCCTAGAACAGGCAAACATATTCTTGAAGCCTTCTGCAATTATGCGAACACCCAATAAAAAGTCATAATACTGTAGAAACTAATTATTTTCAGGGAGACATATATCAGTGAAGTAAGTCCTTCGAGCAGTTTGTATTAGAAGTCACTGCCCTTACCTTTCTGCAGTTAAGCACTACTGTCACGTTAGCACTATAAATTTAGCGAAGTGACTCTGCATTGAGAACATATTACAGGTAAGGGAGTGAAAAAGTTCCAGAGCAAGGGTGAGACCTACCCATGGCACTTTGCACTTTCTCTCCTTCTTAGGTGGAGAGAATTATTTGGGGGCTATCTTTCCACGTCTTGACTCCAACAACAAGTATTAGGGAAACAGCTCCTTTGGCACAGTGTGCAAATGTAACAAATAATTTTGGGGAGAATGAAAAATAATAAGGGGCACAAGGGGACCTAAATAACCCAAGATTCCCTTGGTTCCTACACAGATGGGAAGCACATGGAGAAATGGGTGAAGTTCAGATCACTCTTCAGCAGAAATGAGATTTCCAGATATGTTTCTCTATTCTAACAAGCAGGACGCATCTTGCATGGGGAAGAGAACAGCACAGGAACACAAAACCTAATTTGTTCATACAATTCCAAAGCTTTATGTATAATTATTTTAATTGGGAATGGCAAACTAACAGGCTGAACTTTCTTTGATGGTCAGAGTGGTGTATAAAGAGATGAATGGAGTGGAAGTAAATGATTCAAAGGGGTTTTATCTTGCAGTGCCTAAGACAATGCTGAAGAAACTGTAAAAATATAATAATGAGATTATTACAGCATTTTTCACTGCAATTTTGGATGATTCTATTTAGGTATCAAATTTATTTGAAGTTGGGAACTGAAAATTTTCTATCTTATGATGTAACTCTAAATAATGGCACCACTAGATTGAAAATATCCTCCTGTCAAATCCTTTCAAGGAAGGTGTCTAGCAGCAGATTTCTTCAGCTAGTAGTTTGAAATTGTACCAAAATTGGCAATTTTGATTTGCTATTGTCAACATTAGCCTGTGTGTGTGTGTGTGCATAACTCTGTGAAAGTATGTACAAAAATACACTGAAAAATAAATCCAAGTCTGCAGCCTAAGCTAAAATTTTTCAGCTTGCTTTCTGGAAACACAGAAAGTAGGTCAGCACATATTCCAAAATAGCACATCAGCACTGAACGAAAAAGTAGTATATCTGTACCTTTAGACTTTCTAGCTCATCTCTCAGTAGGGGGAAATGTATGGAGGATGAAAGCCTTTTTCTTATTCTACTATATGTAGAAGAAAATACTGCTTACACTTATAAAAGCCCCCAAATAAGCCATCTACATGGGTAAAATGTTGTCTGTTTTAATCAGAGCAAAACAACATTGAGTGGAAGCATTTAGGCTTTATCTAAATATAACCAAGGGAAAAGCCAGGATGTTTAAAATGTGTTTAAAATGTTGTACTGGATATGTATCACATCCTGTTCCTTGCACATCTTGTTCCTTGTATCAAAAACCTATTTGGTAAAATATTTACTTTGGAAATAACACCATACTGTCTGTAATTTTGCTATTCATCTTGAGGGGATTTTTTTTTTTTTGGTGGTGGTTGTTGTTGTTTTGTTTGGTTTTTTTCCCCCATGTGTTTTTTTTAGTATTCGCTGTTGCAATAAGAATTGCTGCCTATTTTGTGATATCTTTCATGCTAGGCACACTCTTAAAAACATTTTCTTTTATTTATTCCCCTTAACACCTGCTCCCACTTTTAAGAAATCAAAAAACTACAGCAAAAACCCAAATTACTTAAGCATATTTTACAGCTCTAGAGGTTCTTAAGAATTCTTCTGAAATTAACATTGACAAACTCCTTTCCTGAACTACTACAGTTCCTTAACATGAAAGGAAAAGCAAAATCCACTCTCAGGCAGTAATAAAAAATGCTTATCAGCTCTAAAATATCACCTGATTCAACTCAGTATCAATACTGTTGGCTTCAACATGATGCTTGATGATGATCTGTTTCCCAGAACAGATTTCAAGCTAGAACACTGATATATTTAATTAGGAAAAAAAATATATTGCCTCCCTCAAATTCCAAGTGTTTGGATCTCTGCACTAGATTAAAATGAATGCTTGAATGGTACTGAGCATTAGTAGCATGACCTTTTAAGTTCTGTGATTTCTATGCAATCAGCAGGAATGCCTAAAAATAACAAAACAAGTCTATTTTTAGTTCTGCATTCTCTGGGGCTTTTTTTCGTGCTTTATTTTTTTAAACTACTGCTGTATTTATGTTCCATCTCAACTCTCGGACACTTAGCTCTCATTTATTTTCCTGTATCAGTCAGACCTATTTCAATATCTCATTCTCCATTTTGTTAAGTACTATAACCCATGTATACATGTGCATCGTTTAGGCAGTTAGAGAATTAGATCTTCCACAGAGCCAGGCCTTCCAAGAAGAAAAATCAAAATGGGGAACAACATCCTGAACCTCCAGCTGTTGGGATCTGCACTTCTCTTTGATATGCAGTAAAATGATGCTTGCTATCAGAACTTATGTAAAAGTCAGGACCTTTCTACGTAACACAGGCTTTGCAATTAACTGAGTGAAGAAATGATGGAGTTTTTCAAACTCTGATAAATGAAGTCAAAGTAGTAAAAAAAAAAAAAAGGTCGTCCTGTGAGGTCTCCACCTTGCAAAATTTTAGAACTCTAGCCTAGCAAACAAAGTGCATAATTAAACACAATTAATTGCATTCCTAGATTACTGCCAGATAGCTTGTCACATGCCTTGCTGGGTCTAAATACACAGTTTTCATTTGTTACTTCTAAAAGCCAAAGGCACAGAACTAATTGAATTCAATCTACAGCTGGACAAATATACTATTAAAATATCATCAGATCAAATAAAAGAAATAGCATAAATTTACAGTGAAGTATTAAAATAAATAAGGGAAAATAAGGCAGTTGTATTTATGAGTAGCAACAGTCTATCTAGCACTCCCTTGTTGAAGCTAGCACTGTCATCCTCCAAAATCTGAGAGATCTATGGGAAGATAATAGGTCACACATTCATCAGACTTCAGTACTGCCTATTTTTCTGACATGCAACCAGTATGATTAAAAACCAACACTGCTCTAGTTAAATGGAACAAAATCAGTGCCTCAGTTTCCCAGGAGTTTTTTCCAAACTGTACAAGAAATTTCACAATAGCTTGTTATGCCATTTGGTCTCATCTCCCTTTAGAAAATAAAAGCCCACAAATACATTTGCATATTCACATAGTTCCATCTCTGAGTTCAAGGACACTTACGAGACACCTGCTAATATGCCAAATTTGTATTCACTGGAGTGGGAAGCCTGCTGCCATGAGATACCACTTCCACTCAGAAGCCATTAGCTTAACTGCTGAGAGATTGTATCTTCTCAAAGTGCTTCATGACCAGTTCTTTGAAGGCACAGTAAAACAGGTAAACTAGTCCCAAAGTGGTCAGATCTAGAATTTTTTGAGCTTGCTTAAACCTGGAGGTCTTAAAATTACAGTTGCAAGGTAGTCTAGGAAACAGCTTCTGCATTTCCCAGCTTACCAGGCTGTTATTCCAATAGTTGTACTTTTCCAGACCAGAGTCATCAGGCATTCATTCCCCCCCGGCTCACGTGGTGCAATGATACGTGCTTAATCTCATGTCTGGAGCCCTGGGGATCCTGCTCTGGATTCCTGAGGCTGCACTGCTCTATAAGAGGTAGACACCCTTACACCCTTCAGTGACTGTCACGGGAATTTCCTCTTGTTCCAACGATGCATCAGGTTGAAACTGGACATGCTGCTGTGAAGATGTGTCCTAGAGCCCCACATAAAGTCAAAGTGAACTTACAGACTTGGCCAAATGGAGCTCTTTCCGTGTCAGCTGCACAACACACATCTCTGGTGTATAGAACAGTCTATCTCTAGGCAATGACAATCACCATCTTCACAGTGATCATAAAGGTCCAGAATACATATCACACATGTACAGATCTCTGTGCTCTACAGCATAAATGTATCCTTTTACTTGTTTTGATCTGCACTGTCTTGGATAAAAAATACACTACATCAGAATAAAATGAGCACCGAATAATAAATGGCTTTATAATAACTGTCCCAATGTACAGAAAAACATCATCCAAAAATCTAGGCAAGCTGAAACAGAAATATCTGTATTTAAGCAATCAACAAAGAAAATAACTATTCGACTGAAAAGGCTGTGACCCTGTCAAGAGTCTTTATAGTCTTTATACTGCTCTTTAAAAGCAGAAGAAAATATTTCACTCCCCACTGGAGTAGAATTGGGAGCACCATAGATGCCAACACTCCAGGAGAAATCCTGCTTCCAATATAATCTGTGGCTTATGGCCGATTACACAGCAAAATTAATTGTCTCCAAGAAGTCTTATTTTTTATGACAGAAGGACTAAATACAGCCTAACAGTAGTTTCAAACCAATACAACCTTCTTTCTAGTATGAAAAGAAAGGTTTTGTTTTGTTCAAGAGGACACTGATATACTCATGTTGCTGTATATTTTTCCCCTGGCTCCTTGATATATAAATGCATGGTAGCAATGACAGCTATTTTATATCCTTTAATTAGTACTCGTGCAAAATGCTTGTTCATCTGTTTTCCAGCAATGTATCAGCATTTACAAAACCAAATACAGCCAACTCTTTGCTATAAGGAATTTCAGTCCCAGGAAGGCTTCAACTAAATATTTGCACTGTGTAAGATTAGTTAAAAGCCACAAGTTTCTTCAGCTCCTGGTAATGGCTTGACAGCTTTCAACAACATTAAGACAAAGAATTCACAAAGAATTTGCCATCCATGGTAAAGCATGCACAATCTCATGTCACATGTGATGGTCTTAATATATATAGCTCTGTAATTCATATTTAAAATCAGGCCATAAGAATCCAAAACTTGTCATTGCCAAATATTTAAATTTATGCTCACAATCGTTTTCAGTAAGAATCACATACACATGAGCTTCCAAATACCAATCTGCATGTTTATATTCTTCACACCTAAGCATAAGACTTTTAACTATTTACTAAAAAAATCCGAATAGTTGCCAAATCTATTCAATAAAGAAATGCATTAATACCTAGAATTTACTATCAGTCTTACCAGAAAAATCTCACGTAAATCCACAATGACTGGATAATTAATGCAAAGTCTTACCTTTCCCTGAAGCAACAGTTTCCAGCAGTGATCTTTCTTAACACTTTAATTCCACAATGTAATTTTCATAAATAATTTTCTAGTTCAGGCAGAGATGGGTTAACAGCAAGCAGTCTGGATGCTATCTTGCTTGCTTCCTGGAGATCACTGTTTTGCTTTGTGAGCCATCACAACTACCTAGGAAAAATAACAGCCAACCCTCAGTCAATGTGTCCAGCCCTGGACAATGTGATATATTACTGCTCCCAGATTAAACAAAAGGTTTAAAAGATATCCATGTCTTAAAATATGATGTTAAAATTTGGATTTATCTACCAAACATTTCATAACAGATGCTGTTAAAAGAATTATTGCATGCTTTCTCACCAGGAGTTCATGTTCTTGGATAGAGACATAAAACAAGTGAGAAAAATTTATACACAAATGTCATAATTTTTTAAAATTACAACTTGTCTTTACACTGACAATATGAACTATAAACTAGACTTTATACTAGAGAGTTTTTTTGTAGATTTTTGGTCAGAAGCTACAAGCAACAGCAAAAACTGAGTTATGCTGTAATTCATTAAGCAGAAGTAAATAGAATGGTGCCTATGGGGAAAAAAAAAAGTGCTGAAAGTAGGAATGTGCTTTGGTATCTCTTGGGGTATAACTTCAAGGTCCTTATTAGAACAGGAAACATTGCATTCCTGTTTGGTGCAAATAAAGGCATCTGGCTGCCAAAAGGCTCTGAAGCTGAGACTACCACCTGCAAAACCACTGGCAGCAGATGCAGATACAACATTTCAGAGGGAGAGAACTGTCCCATGATGGGTATGCCCAGAGGCACAAAATGCTGAATTTCCAAATCCAAGTTGCATCTTGTTACTGTGAAGGCAGTTTGAATACTCTCTGTGAGCTCAAGGAGCAATGATGCTATGTAGATCTGTGACATGACTAAGACACCTTGTTTGCTAACTTGAACATGACCTGCAGTTACACAGGGCCTTGTCCAACCAAAGCACTGAACACCTCCAAGGACAGAGACACACTTCTCTGGACAGCCAAAGTGCTGTCAGAGCAGCCTCTTGAACAGTGTATCTCCACCTGAATACTCCAAATACAGGACAGTCCAGCAAATAGGACAGTGCATCTGCCTCTCGACTTGTTCAGCTCCATGAAATGTTTGACAGAGCATGTAATTAAAAGATCTACTGAGCTCATATTAACAAATGATACTGAGTAGTTGCCTATCTCATAAGGGGGTGTTTTACAACCACTCTCCTCTCACCACCCTTTCCCTGACAAGAGGAACCACCCTTGCCACTTCAGCATGCATTATTTATAGGGGTTATACATCTTGATTTCTCTTTTCAGTGCCTTTATCCTGCTGGATAGCCCTTTGCAGCTGATGTCTATAAAAACACAACAGTACCTCTGTCTACACTTAAAGTAGCAACTAGTCTAAGTATGAACAATTCTCTTCTATCATTTTTATCAGGTTTCCTGAATGTTAAGAGTATCAAACTGTGGCATCTGAGCAAAGTCACTCAGAGAGACAGAGTCACAGCTCGGATCTGATCCTTCAAAATTTCTGCAGATTTGGCCGGTTTTTTTCTACGTCATACTCCAGATGCATTTTAAAGATAAGGCTCCATTGTTTAGATGCTTTTTGGTTTTTAATATAAGAAATGACAGACAGTAGATCTGACAGGTTACTGGAACCACTCTATTTTCATCTCCCTGCTGAGAAGTCTGCTAATGTCTGTAAGATGCTGTCAGACAGACACATACAAGATTTTTGGATAAAAATGCGTTATCAAGTTCTAAAATCATAAAAGGAAATCCCAATTATATGAAATACTTCAGGTTGTCATTGTCAGTACAAGAGAGCAGATTTAGGCATCATACATCTCATCTGTACAGTAAGGAAAGACTGCATGTTAGAAGTAATCACCTACTATTGTATATTCCTGTGACAAATTGCACTTTTCAGTCTCTTGTAACCTGAAGCCTCCTCCTGGAGGAAGATGGTCAGGAGGAGAGGGAGGAAGAGCTTTCCATACCAGACTCTGTGTAATACAGTGTAATTACTGCCTTTCATGGACATTACTTCAAAGAACAGGGACAACCTGAAACAAGCAGTCTCAAGCCAAACATTACAACCTTTTGCAGACACACCCCAGAAAAACAGACCCTGAACAAGGATAAAAATGAGGAACCTGAAATAAAGTACAGTATGGAAATAATTTGTTTAACTGTGAAGTGTTGCACTATGATTTGTCATATGCTATCTAACTTTTTATTCATCCTCCTTGAACAGTTCCATTGTCAGTATGCTATTTCTACCCAGGTATTATTTACACCAAACCACAGCTTTCATAGATCTGTGGTTTGCTACATCAGCCTCATTATATAATGTATATACAATAATATATGTATACAAGTCACAGAAATAATTGATACTTCCACTGTGCCCAATCTTTTCTTCTGAACAAGGGGAATTTTTATTTGTGCCTTTTTTAGCAGTAAAGAAATTTTTAAAATGCCCTAAAAGTAGGTACACATTGTTCTTGCAAGTATTATTACTAAACCTGCATTTCTGAAATAATCTTCGTAACATATAATAATCTGGGAAGTATAAAAATTATGATATTAAATGTACAAAAAATGCAGTAACTTCACAGCTGTACAGTAAGACATCCCAAATAAGAGGTTTGTCAAAATGCACCTTGTTCTCCAGAAACCTACAAATATGAGTGAAGGTAAGAGCTGCATCACTCCAGCACCCTCTGTTGGCCTTCAGGCAGCATGGTACACTCTTAATAAAAAGTCAGTTGTAGGATCCCGAAGCTATGACAAAGATTCCTTTACAGAAAAAAATACATGTAAAGCAAACAGAAACCTACTGCACAACCCAGTCCTATGCAGAAAATCTTCAGCTATATACCACAACACAGTTTAATATCAGATTACTCAGTATTGCTGGATCTGTCATTCATTAGCCCATCTTTCAGATATTTATAATTGGTCTAATTTCAAGGGGCAAAATGTTCTTTACAAGCCCTGTCTGTATGTGATATTTCTGACAAACACCAATAATAAATGGCATGCAGCCTTGCATGCAGCTCTCACCAATAGAAACAACAGCTCTACAGAAAGAACAACTCTTTTTATGGAACATTATTCACCGTGGCTGCTGAGAACTAACAATGCATACATTATGCAGAATATCATCCACAAAAGAAAGTGCTCCAACCAGGTCTCATCAAGCACACAGAATGAAGTCCAGATGCCAGATACAAGGTGATCTAAATATAAACTCCCTACACTGTGCACAGCCAGATGGTGTAATTTCCAGAAGCAAAGGCCCTTAGCACAGTGAGCCTGGCAGCTGCTTTGCAAAGCCGGCTCAGAGCTCTGCAAAGGCAGATGTGAAGTTGCAGTGGGGAGCAGAGAGGAAGAGGAAGGAGGAAGCAGGAGGCTGAGATGGAGAAGCAGGTGCTGGGGGAGGTATGGGTGGTAAGAGCTGCTTCCATGAAAAACCACCCAGGGTGGTTATCGGGGCTGCTTGGTCCTTTCTGGCCCCTCAGTGTGTGTGAACAGGGGAAAGCAGCCTATGCCTGGCTATGTAGCAAGAGGCAAAGACTTGCTGCCTGGCCATCTCACAGTCCTTGAACCATCACTCAAGAAGAGCCACAAGCAAAGGAGGCAGGACACAAGCAGACCTTATGGAGCTAGCTGGTTGCATCCACCAGCCAAGCGGTTGAGTAACTGTCTACTTTATCTCCCTACGGCTAAGCCAACACTGGCCAGAACCCAAAAAAACAACAAAAGAGCTTTTCTTTGCTGATCTTAATGACAGGGAAAAATTCATTCTCAAAAATGTCATCAGCTATTGCAAACCTGCTCCTTTCACTGCCTCTTAACTTTGCACATTTAACCTCTCTGCAGTTTTGTATCTCCTTAGTTTTGTTTTCACAGCATCCTGTCTGCTCACCTGAAATTCATACTGTCTCACCACTCTTCCAGGCTCTGCTCTCTGCTTCTCTTTTTTCCCACATGCAGCTTCACATGATTATCTCCTAATATTTCAATGTTTATCAACTTTAAGATGGTGCTAATAAACAATGATCTGTTTGATAAGAATCTCCAGAACACACAGAAGTGCATACAAAGTTTTTATCAAACAAATCTGTAGTTGTGTCAGAAAGCATTACTACCCTATTTCAAATATTTACACACATGCTTCTAATTTGGGTAATTTAAATTATACCACTTAACTGGGATGGAGAAATTAGTTTGATTTGGAATGTCAAGATCTGAATTATTAAAGTCAAATATTTATTGCAAAGAACAAACTAGAAACTACCTCAAAAAATCTATGCAGTTCATTTCAGGTTACTGACTAACCAGCCCAAGAAGCCAGAGGTGGATCCAAACTGAATCCACATTCCCAAACCTCAAAACTGGAAAAAACCCCAATAGAGCATTTGCATGTTCCATTTTCAGGAGTTAATATTTCGATAGTTATTTTCAGGCATTTGTATTCTTCCTTTAGACTAGTTTCTGCTGGTAGAGTTCTTTATATGTTTTGTTATTTTAAAACAAATTCTATGCTTCATTTTTTCCATGTTTAAAAGGCCTGGATCCGAACAGTAAATGGTAGGAGTTATTTCCTTTACGACTTGGCTGTCATTAGGTGGCTGATTAGGGCTGCAGCAGCCTGTTCAGTAACAGGTTACTTATGCAACCACGTTCCTCTGCTTAGCAACTCCAAGGGTGGGGTCCAAAACAGCAACTGCACCAGTCACATTTTGCAACTAAACGTGGAGGAGAAAAAAGAAAAAGGGAGATAGAAATGGGAAGTGCAAGGGGAAATACCAGTTTTCTTCATGAGAACTGTAACTTTCTAAGAAAAGAAGGCAACAAACAATATGAAGAAGAATGAATCAAAAGGAGCTAAACTATTTCTCACTCAGAGTGGTAATTAGTTCTGAGATCATAATATGATAATGATTCTTAAGAGAAATAGTTCATGCAGAGAACATGTTAATCCCTGCAAAAGATCATGTAAATACATTCCTATTCTTGCACTAATCTTTTCTTTTCACTAAATGCTGAAAAACTCTTCGCTTACAATAAAATCTTGTTAAAATGTTCCTGAATAAATAGCTGAATATGTTGAATACTTACAGGGAAAGATTCAGTACTAGTATCTTTGTGTCAAGATGTCAAATTTTTTTTTAAAAGTGAAGGCAAACATTACAGATACTGTTGACAATTTTAGGAATAAAATTAACTATTAATTTAATTTACTAAGTTTTTGCTGGTTAACAATAGACATAATTACAGGATAAAATACATTATTTTGAAGATTTATAAATAAACATTCTGTGAAAGAATCAATGAAGCCAGTACTTCAAACAGCAGTGTATGAAAAAAACCCCAAATTAAAACCTCCACAAAACTATCCAAAACTACTTGGGTACACAAAATAGTATCACTTTTGTGTTCATAAAATATTGTTCCAGTTAACCATTTTCCCACCCTCCACAAATTCAGTCTTTCTTTATTTGGCCAGGAACTGATTATGTACCACAGAGACAATAAGCTTAGCAGAGGAGGTTGACCACTTGTATTCATGTAGAAGTTATATTTTTCATTTTCTAAACTATTTAATGCAGAAGGGA
The DNA here is from genome assembly GCA_013397095.1 of Sterrhoptilus dennistouni. NCBI lineage: Eukaryota > Metazoa > Chordata > Aves > Passeriformes > Zosteropidae > Sterrhoptilus > Sterrhoptilus dennistouni. Next base: position 65,468 of record VWZU01016815.1, on the reverse strand, counting down.
GAAGCACACCTTCTGAGCAGCAGGGATGCACTCAGCCAGTCCATGGAGTGCAATGCCACACCAGGATGGTCTGTGCTTGCTTTCCGGGGGCTGGAAGGAGCAGAGCTCTAACAGTTGCCCACATCCACCCCAATAACCTCTTCTGAGGTTTTTGTTTGGTTTGGCCTGGCCAGGCCTGAGCAGCCTGCAGCTCTGAATTGGTGCAAAAAGCTCAGAAAGGCAGAGTGAGCATTTCTGCTGGTCCAGCTCACACTGCTCATGCAGCTCCAGAGCTCATGCTTTCCCCTCATGCTCTCACAGACAACTGGTACTGCTCTTCATTTATACTTCAACTCTCACCCAAACACACTGTCTCTTACACAGGAGCCCTCTCAGGTAACTGTGTTGCTTCACACAGTAAGTAAATGCTTATTGAGTATGAACTACTCATTTAGTAAATACACTAAATGAAGAGTTGAGATGCATCATTCATGCTGTGAAACAGATTGATAAACACACCAGCAGGAAGACACTATTCTCTGATGTGTTATTACACAGTCTCTAGAGCACAACTTGGCAGACTGTTTCTTACCAATCATACATTAGATAACGTTCTTTCATATTTATCTAATTAGTGACAAAACACTCACCTTACTGCTGATAGATTGCTTTATAGCAAGCTGCCTTTGCTAATAGTAACCAGGTCAAATTGGTATACATTCTGTGGTCCTAAAGACATTTACTTAATTCACTGACAGAAAAGAAGATAGAGTGATAAAAAAATGAACACCTCCACTGTGAAAAATTGCTAAGTGAAGGCTACGATCAACCTTGACCGCCACCAGGGTGGCAATACCTGGACTATTGTCCCCCACTGTGGTCACTGACAGCTCCAAGCCAGCTCTCTGGAGAGCTCCACATTGATAGGTAGTTTGAGAGTTGGCATCAATAAATGTCATCCTATTCTATTTTTTAACTCTCATGAGTATTTCATAAGAGAAAATTTTAAAACCAAACAATTCTAGATACATTTCACCTCAAAACTGCCTGTCAGTCTTGAATAACTTGCATTTTTCAAGGAGTTGAGAAGTGAAAAGGACCGAATCAGACAGTATTCTAAAAGGGTCCTAATGTCCATGGTAGAGGATTAAACAAACCACAAAAAAACCAAACCAAAACAACCCAACCCTCCTATTTCACATTAACTTTCATTGGGAAAACTTCAGCACAATCAACACAAGAGAGCTGGTGGGACAGAGAAGAATGTAGGATGACAGAATCTCATTTTCCAGCATCAGGCCTGATTTTCTCCTGGTGAAAGTGATCACATAACCCTCATTGGGATTCAAAACAATAAAAAGAAAGCACTTAATTGCTCAAAAGGTAAGGAATTTTCTACATGTGACTGAAAGGCTTCCTACTGCAAGCATCTCTAATGGTGCATCAGGTGTTGGTTTGGTGACTACAGCAAGAGTGAAGGTCCATTTGAATAAAAATACGAAAAAAATCCCCTAATTAAAAACCTCAGCTTTTTAATTAGAGACAAAAATCTGATCTTTATTTTACTAGTCTTCTTTGATGTGGCTGGCAGCAATAGCATTCAGATAGGAATGACTACTTCTGTTTTACTAATTTTAATTAAATTCAATCTCTAAAATGGCCTTTCATTAAATAACTTTTCTTTTTCTGAACTTCCTCCCCACTCTGTTTTGATTAATCAGATATGGAAGCAACTTCAGTGACCCAGACAACAGGTCATGCAACTTTCAGTATATGAACTCTGGATGAAACTCTTGCACAGTCTGTACAACATCCTGAACAAGATTAAGTCCTGAACGAGATTAGGACCTGAACTTTTTCAGCTTTACTTGGAGGCACAAGCATGAAGAAAGATGGGTATCAAACCTATTTTACAGAGACCCTTTCATGATTTGCAAATATTATGTCAGCAGCTTAAGTAGTTTAAGAAAAGAAACAAAACACCCACTTCAGCCAGTACTTTCCCTTCATGTCATAAAATTAGCCACCATTTCCTTTGTCTAACTAATAGGCAAATTCTTTAGTACAGCATTACTTTTCTTCTTTTTCCATTTCAAGTAACTCCTTAGCATTTTAGATATAGAAGAGTAGAAATTGAATAATAAATATAAATAACAACCAAACAAGGTCTCCCCTTGACTTAGAAATGACTTCTCCATCTGTTATGTCTTTACACTTAAAGTACACTCCTTCAGAGTGAATAATTAAGAAGAAAGACTAAAAAACTAGCATGTAAGTCACTTTTAGTTGTAATACCAATCAGCTTACAGCCCACTTACTTATTATAATACTTTAAGCCAAAAAAAAAAAAAAGACAAAAAAAAGAAATACAAAACCAAATTCCAGGTGTCTAGAGTTGATAATACCAGTGCTCTGAAGAATACTTTTAGTGAGTGCACTTTCTAGATGTTATGCAGATGGCAATCTCAAAAATGAAATAAATAATCAGAATCATAAAGATTTCCAAAACAATAGGTGAATTAAAAAGAGACATTCAGTTGTAAAATTCTTTTAAAAATTACTTCATTTAAGAAAATTAAACCATTCAGAAAGTATCTGTAAGGATGCCCTTATATTTGCAATCAGTATTGGTTTTTTTGGTTGTAAAATAAACCACTATTAATCATGCTGCCAGCAAACTGCTTCAGAATAAAGCAGAGGATACCTTATTCGAAACTTACACCAACAAAACAAGATTAACATGTATCTTGACTTTTTGAAACAACCTTTTCTCAAAAGTATTAATAGTTAGTCATTAATTGGATTGCTCTTCTCCACCATGCTCAGAAGATCCAGACCTGTTTGTCTCTGACAGTGAAGCCTCCGACAAATGTCTACACCACTCTATCATAAAAAATGTGAGAAAACTACATGATACAGTTCCAAGTTCTGAGAATCTTGAGAATATCTGCGATTTGCAATACTCAGTACTATCTGCATTTCTGAAAAATAACCCAAACCAAACCACCACTTAAAAAGAAATAATGGAAACAAATACTAACAAATACATGCAACTTCTGTGGTAATGTTCCCCTGTACACAAATCACAGACAGTAACATATACACAAGTCATTTATTGATGCTTAGCAACCTATATGGGAAATAAGGCATAGGAAAAAATATATACATTCTGTGGAAATATTTAATAGGAAAACAGCAAGTACCAGGTAGCAGAAATGCAGGCCTAACCCTTCAATCATCAATTAAAAAGAGGCTACCTCCTTTGCCTTGTTGGAGGTGTGCCTACAAAACCAGACAGACTTCAACGCTGCCACTTTTTTCAAGATGGTACTTTGAAACTTCTGAACAGCTAGTTAAGGAAAATAAGGGTCTGTAGTGTTTATGGAATCACACGGCTTTCCTTCATTGTGTGTAATTTCGACACGTGATTTTAACTGAGTAGTAGCCCTCAACACCCAGCCCACATCAGCTCCATCCAGCAGAGCCTCACAGGACACTGTGGGACTGGTCACACCAAGTGTTCGGTGACCACAGCTCGGAGCAGTACACGAGGAACTGCCGACTGCAACATCCGCAGGGGAACCATTGCAGCCCTTAGACTTTCATTTCAAAAGGATGAACAGGACCAGACAACAGCTGCCATTCACTGAAGAGTCTCCCATAAATGATGGGGCCATGCTAAAAGGTAAGTGCTTTTTAATTTTGAAGATAGTTACAGTTCTTAGCTTTTGATCTGTATCATTTTCACTTCTATTTTAACTGCTGAGCTAGAACTCCCTGCAAAAAGTAACCTTCACCAGTCTGTTCTCAAAGGCATATTTATCAAGTTCACATTCCCCAATGACATGTTTATCCGAGACCTTCAAGGTACTGGAAAATCCCACCCTTTTTTTGCAATCAGTAAGGATGTTTTCAAATATCAAATATAACACTGACTGAAGAATGCAGGGGAAAACACAACCATTATACATCAAGATCTTTTTGAAGAGAACCTCACCAAGTATTATTATTATTATTACATGTACATGGATTGTTGCTTCAGACACAAAGCCTCTTTCCTTTTCCATATAAATCCATTTTTAAAACATTGTGCAGGTAAGTATGCACACAAGTATGAAAAGAATAGAAGTTTGGACTTCTACACAGACCATGGTTGGTCTGTATAAAGCATTCAACATATGAAACATCAATGTCCTTGATTCAGTTCTGGGACAGGCAACAAAATTTTTATCTAGTCTGAAGCCCCATCTTTAAATACATTGGTCTGTGGAAAACAGGACTATTTAGGCATGCTACAAACCAGCTGACAAAAAGCTGATCACTTTTATATGAATCAAGTACCTCAATGATCCTCTATCCATACTATGTTTAAGAAATTCAAACCCTCTCCCTTTCCTTTTAGCTTTTAGTCTTGATTCCTTTGTAATCATTAATGCCAGTTTGTCTATTTTTCAACAGAAAAAAGCACAGGAAGCCAGTGCAGCTTTATAAGTTCATGAAAGAAATAAAGTGCCTCATCATGTAATACAAATCCAAACTTTTTGTTATGTGCTATATGCTACTCCTTACTTATTCTAGGTAGTAAATGACCTAAAATGACCCCTAAGTAATTTCATTCAGCTTGCAAGAAGAAAAACAACACACTCAGCCTCACGATGATTCTACACAAGCCAACTTCATGTATTTTATTTATTTTAAGGGGATAATTAATGAGGAAAAATAGCTCTTGCTACTGAGATTTCTAAAAAGGAATTTATGAGAAGTTTGCTACAGGGCAGATAGACTGTATTCAGAGCTATTGTGTATGTTCACTGATTTCTATTATACATTTATAAAACTAAATCACACATTCATTAAACAAAACTGTTTATAAAGGCATGATGCCTGCAGTTCTTTGCTCTAGCAGATCTACATGTTTATCCCAGAAAAATGCTTTCCATTACTTTACTCAGATACCTTTGCAACAGCAGTCAAATTTTTATCTGTTTTCAAAAGGCTTGTTTTTAAGCTTTATCAGGACTTGTAACTACTGTTCCTTAATTTAAGAGGCCTAGGATATCTTACTAAATTACTTTTAAACTAAAGATTAAAAAATTATATGACTAAACCCAGAAGAAGATAAGGACACAGGCACAAAGTTACAACCTATCTTATTGAATTTTATGATAAAAAGTCTTATTTATTTGTGTTCTGTGTTAAAGAAATATAGCAATACATGCAGGCGGGCCAAATATATCCCACGCTAACAGCTTTCCATTTTGGAACTTTTTAGCTTATGCATGAATTTTCAATCTTAGCACTGCAGGAACTGTATATTTGTGTGTTCTTCCACACATAAGCCAGTGGTACTTTACCTAAAAGTTCATGCAAAAATCTGTCACAGTGTCTGCTAATGCGCTTGTCTGAACTTTCTTAAAGTAAAAAGCATGCATGAACATCAAAGGACACGCTGCAAATGATCGTTTCTAATTTTAGGCATGTATCAATTATTCACCAGCTTGTTCTTCTTGCTCTTTATAATATAGACTTCACCATGGCAACACTATTCTTCCTTTCCTAGCCTTAATCAGTGAATCTGTAAACTATATATTAGACCTAGCTGCTGGATTACTTAATATTCTACTTATTACACCATGAACATAGACATGTCTCTCTTATTACATCAGGAACCCTACACAGCTTCCAAGATATCGATAAATTTTCATTTGCTTAGCAATATTGAGATGGTAACTGCCTAAGAACCAGCCAGTTCCTCTCTTACTGCTACATATAAATATGTAGCTTTGAATTACTACTAGCAAAATTCAGAATGGATTTTAATGTCTGGATGCATTACCTCTTCTATGGTCTTTTCACAAGCTGGGAAATGGCTGACTATATAAAACCCATAAATTTAAAAGTCACTCTTCAGTTTTAGAACTATTTCACTTGTTTTCAGCAAGTACCTTAATTTAAATATGTCATATCTCACAGTCTTCTTGATATGATACAATTTCAGTGTTTTCTTTCTGCTTCTTTATGTTTTCCAGCATTATTAAACATATATCTATAAATACATATATAAATACATCTTTTTCTAGCTCACTTGGGACCTTTATTTTTGTCTAATTAGCTTTTTCTTCACCCATTTCCCCTGTGTTTCTCCAATACTCTTGATCCTGCTAATTCTTGCCTTCTTATAGTTGTTCCATCACACAATCATGCTTCCTTTCCCCTCCAGACTGTGAAAATTGTTTATGTAGCTCATTAATCCAGAAGAGACATCTTTAATGCTTTAGTGCTGCAAGGTTTCTCCCCTCACCTTGTAAAGCAGAACCGCCAACATTTCCTGTTTCCCAGATCGTGCTTTTTCACAAAGGTGTTCAATGTGTGATACCTCTGCTGGGGTATGAAGCACCAATTAAAGTTATGCATTTGAGCATCTCATTATCATCCTGGCAGCAATTTCTAAGGTTTTTATAATATATAAAAATCTTAATGTGTCTCTAATATGTAAAAATCTAACTACAGTATTAATAGCACAGAAACTGTGATATATTCAGAGAGTTCATGTCCCTTCCCAGTAAGTCCTTAATATTGTTCCCATGTTGTCCTTGGTTAAAATTATGAACTGTGTGATATTTCCCTTAAATACTCCTTATCTTCACCACAGTTAAAAGGAAGTTGTTTCATGACCACAAGACTGTCTGGCAAAGGGGGCTGTTCATTGGCTGATGCTGGATACTGTCAAGACTGCGCCACTCATCTTGTTTGGGAAGTGTGGGACTACACTCTGTGTCACCTTCGAGTGTTGGCAGCCTCCCTTTGGTTTCAGCTGAGACAGAGTTAATTATCTTCTTAGTAGCTGGTACAGTGCTGTGTTTTGGATTCAGTATGAGAATAATGTTGATAATGCTGTGATGTTTTTGGTTGTTTCTAAGTAGTGCTCACCCTAAGTCAAGGACTTTTCAGTTTCCCATACTCTGCCAGTGAGCAGGTACACAAAAAGCTGGGACACAGCATGACGGAGACAGCTGACAAACTGGCTGAAGAGATACTCCATACCATAGAACATCATGACCAGTATATAAACTGGGGGAGTTGGCTGTGGGGGGAAGACCCAAAACACCACTGAAAAAGGCAGGTAGTTAGGATTTTTAAAATACTTTTTCCTATGCATCAGTTACAAGGTCACCACACCTTCATATTTTGAGCCAGCCAGTGATGCACACATTCCCAGTACAGCTAACCATAATGCTCCATAACTGAATATAAACCCCTACATTGAACATCTTTCAGAGAGCAGAAGCTGCTCCACCAGCAACAGAGGACCCTAGGATTACACTTACAGTCCAGCTCAGTTTATACCTACTGTAAACTTCTCCTGCTTCAGCTTCCTTACTCCTGCACAAACACTAAGTCCCTAATTTTCACTGATCTCAGAGCTTGCTGAAGAACTGGACAATTCTGACCACACAGGAGGCAACACTTAGGGTCTTAACTCAATCCCCTCATTCCTATACTGGATAGATGCACCAAATGACATTAGGAGCCATTTCTTACCATGCAAGTTGCACTATTTACAACCACGGATTATAATCCCAGTAATGAAGCACAGTACTCTCAGATGACAGCACAATTTGACTACAGGACTTCGAAGAGATGGTCTCGCAGACAGCCAAGCTCACGTGGCAAACACGTCGCACAAACCTAAGACAGTAAGGTTTCAGAACTTGAACTTGGAATTGTTTAGACTCCTGATCTAACTTCTATCCAAAAGGAGAAATGTGCAAGCCTACCTACACAAATTATACTTCCTAATTAATTTATAATGGTAAAGTAACTATTCATGCAAATAAGCAGGAGTTTTTAATAAAAGCCTAACCACAGGAACTGATAATACTGAAGAATTTCTATTAGAAATACTGAAAACTATCAGCATCCTCAAATGAGACCTTATTGTTAAGCTTAGCATGAAATTTAAGAGTTTATTGAAAAAATATGGAAAATACTTTAGAGAAGAAAATGTTTATTTCAAGAAACAGCAAATAAACTAAACTGCTATTTGAAAATCTTGCCTTGAACAAACTTGGCTATTTTAACATTGTTATGTAAAAAAATGCTATGTTTTTATCTTTCACTCTGACCACCAACTAAGTCTCAATAAATTTTTTGTTTAAGTAGTAAAACTTCTATGATGAATATTAAACAAAACAATGGTGGGAAGTGTTATTTTCCTATTTAACGTAGTTTTCCATATGACCAGCAGCGAAATCCACAGGGATTTCTGAATCATATGTAGCCCAATGATGGAGACTTAGTACAGGGATTTTTTAATTTAAATTGTAGAGCAATATTCCACAGCTGATATTCAGAAGTGTGAGGTTATATAAGGCAAGCTAGAGTGGATTTATTTTCAATCTTTAAAAAAAAAAAATAGCAACACACCTACCACAATCTGCACTATACACACTAATTAAAACTTAATTGAGTTTTCAGATCTTTTAGAAAAGAAAAGGCCAGAGAGCTACTGGATGCAGTACATTCTGGTTATGACTGATAGGTTTAAGTGGAAATTAAATAAAAATAAAATAGTTCCAACTTAATTAAAAATAGCAAGACTATCTATTCAAAGGTAGATGTGACTATACTCCAAATTTTAAGATGATTCTGATCTGCAAGATTACTTGTCGTGATAACTGGACCCAGCCCAAATTGCTATTAAAGCCTAATACACTCACTGATGTTGAGTGGGATTGATCCTTCCAGGAGCAGCATGGATACAGCTGAACTTAAAAGAGTTACAGTACAGCAGCCCACATCTGAAAAGTTCATTAAATGATGCTCCTTTCCTCCTTAAAAGCATCAAATGCCATAAAATTTCTGACCTTAGTATTTTTCCCCAAAACATTTCAGAGGACTTGTGTCAGAAAATATTAGGATATTGTAGCTCTGGGATACTGTAACAGTTTTATGTCTCTTATATGGCATTAGGGTCTTGATTTAGTTTCACACACACACACAAGCATCCAGTGCTGCTTGAGATGCTGCAGGTGTCATTTGGGGAGGACACAGATCTCACATGGGTGAAATCAGTTACCCTTTCATGGCCTTGCTTGGAACAAACAAAACCAAAAGACAGATCCTGAAATCTGTCAGCCACCCTCCAAATACCAAAGAAATTTGAAAATGCTTCAGGAAACAATGGTTTCAAAGCATTTAAGCTGGTAAATAACCAGGTAGAAAGAAAGAAAAACTAAAGGAATTCTAACAGATCAGTCTTAGCTCATTTAGGTACACCTTGTGTAAAAATTAAGGAGACTCGCTACAAAATTGCATTACACAACACCATGCCCCAGCTGGTCACCAGAATGCCTGATTAGCAACTTTAGCTTCTTAATTGACATCCCTACATATGAAAGAATAAAAATAAATATTTACACAGATATGTCAGAGGCTTTTCAGGTATGAAATGGAGATCACAACCCAGTAACATTAACTATAGAAAATTGCCAAATCTACTTTTAACTTCCATGGATTTATGCACAGCTGGGGGAGATGAGGAATGACAAATGAACTGCAATGACTCTTGCCCTTTTTGACAGTTACGTAAACTAAGCTGGTCAGTTTATTGAAAGTAGGCACACTGAAAGCATGAAGTCAGGCAAGTTATGCTAGGACAGAAAGCATGGACTGAAATAGGTTGATCTGTCAATCATGCCCACAGCATTTTTTTTTTTTTTTTTTTTTTTTTTTTTTTTTTTTTTTTTTTTGGTTTGTGCACAACTTACTGTATTAAGAGACTTCATTGAATACATCAAAGATAACAGGCTGTATATCAGATTGGGCAAAAAAAAATCAATTAGTTCCAATGATTGGTTATTAACACAACTCATGCAGGCACAACGCATAGACTGTTCCAACATGACCATAAAGGTTTCTCACTTTGTGGATCTTCTTGCAGCGGCATCATTAGGGCATAGGTGATTTAGCAAAAAATTTTAAGTCATCAGAATTTCTGCTAGGAAAGAAGCACCTGTGGTGCTGAGGAACACCTGGGCATGCTCATTCTTCAACACTTCATAAAAAAAACAATCGAACAAAAGAAAAAATTGCATTGTTGATCTACACGCAAAATGCCAGTAATGATGAGCCAAGTATTATTGTATAGAGAGCAAATGTAGTATGGCAAAAGCTTCCAGCAAGAACTCTTGACAGGCCAACAGAGACTCAGTCCAGCTGCTTGTACGACTGGTTTAGCAGGCAGAAAGGATGTTCTTCCTGCAGCTCCCACACTGTAGGAAGAGCATCCTTTGGTTCACTGCTCCTTTGCCCTTAAAGCAGCCCCCAGGTGTTCAGTGGTGTGCTTCTGCTTTGATCAGGAGCAGGCCTAGAAACTGGAAACCCACCAGCAGTGCTGACAGCTTTGATGGTAAGGCCACTCACTTCCACCTACTGTTGTTGGTACTGGATCTTTGAGGTTTATGAGCAGCTCCTGTTTCACCAGTAATTGTGAATTTAGTCACTAAAGAGTGACTAAACAGCATCATTAATTCTTTTTTAATCCTGAAAAATGCAAGAATGATTGACTTAAAGTAAGACTGGATCCCTCACAAATACATCTATGAAGCATATCTAAGAATACTTCAAAAGGACATACGCTGGAATTAATTAAATAAATGAATACTTTCTCTGTTAGTCTGTATAAAGAGAGCTTCAAACACAAGATCTGTGTCTGCTACTGGAAAAAATACTTGTGTGTGCTGGGAGGAATGTGTTAAAAAGTCAAAGACTGGTGAGGAGGACGGTAAATCACTCAAATGACCTTGCACCTGGAACAGCCCTTGATAAACCTGTGTGAACTGCAGGCCAGTGAAGTAAGAGAAATAAATTTATTCTTTATGTTCTAGCTGCAAATTTGTGGTTGTTGCACTGCCTGCCAATGTCAGCTCACACAGTGTGGTATCTTGCCCAGAGACACAGCAGGAAAAAACTCTAAGAGGTTGTGGTGGTGATTCCTCAAAGACAGAGGTCTGAAATGGAGCTAGTATTTGTTCTAGCTAGGCTGTAGCTCCAGCTCTGGTATCTGCTTTGTACTAGAGAGTGATGTTTGGTGCCTGGAATTATGAAGATCCTCCAGCCCAAAATGGGCACAACTCTGCACTCCTGTCAATTCAGTCATTACTTCCCAAGGGCATGTGACATAGACTGAGATGTTCTTTTGCTAAATGAAGGTTTATAAGAAAACATTGAAACGTGCTTAGAAACAGTGATGTGGGTTTGCCACTCCTCTCTGTCAACAGCATCCTGCAGTGCAGAAGCTCAAAGAAAGAACACTTTGCCCACCCCTGCCCTCAAAAATTTAACTCTAAGCTTCATTAATCACAGAGTTCCCACTGAAAGGAACACAGGAGCTATCAAAATAGCTCATACAAGTGCTACATCTAATCCAGCACGGTGTCTGTTCATTAGCCTGTGGCAGATGGTTTGACAGAAGGTGCAAGAAATTCATCAACGGACAATTCTGGATTGGCAAAGTGTCTCTTTAGATGCTCCAACTAGTTTGCTTGTATTTTCAAGTGCAAGGATTTACAGAAGAAATGACTTCAAGAATACTTAAGTGCATATATTGCATTTAAACATGTAATCTTTTTGTTGTAGAAATAATAGCATCTCTCACTGCTCACATTTTTGTCAGTTAATTACATAATTACACAAGGACACACCATCTAAAAAGAAGTTCTTGCATACTTGAAATTTTTTTAGTTTATTACACAGACTTTTGTCTTTCATCAAAAACGATAAGAGAGAACACACAATTACCTTTCCCTATCATGGCTAGTATTCGGCATATAGTTCTAATGGGAAAAGTTGAAAAGTACCAATCTTCTCAATCTGGCTTTATATGGAAGGTTTTCTAAAGCCTGTTTATCATTGCTGACAATCTCCAGTTTCTACTCTCTTTCTTGACTGCAAATGGCTTCACATAAACAGAGATCTCTTTGCTCATAACCGGTTGGGTCAGGAAAAGAATAATTGCAGGGCCTGGCTTATCTATCAAGCCATCAACACAGAGGGATATCTTCTCTGATGTCCCAATGATGTATATGTATTTTATTTTACTCCCTTTGTCAACAAAGTAGAACCTAATATATGTCAACACTAGTATATTTCACACACACAAACTTATTCAGAATCTTCTGTAATTTCTGCTAAGCAAAGTAACCTGCTGTCCTCAAGCATATCAATATTAACTTTTCACCCAGCACATTATCACACTACTCCATCAAGAGATTGCGGTTTAACTATTGCTTTTTGCACTCTTTTTCAAACACAGTTTTTATTATGAGAACAAAATGCCAATTTACAGTTTTAACCTACTCTAACTACTACTGTAATAATAACAGTGTATACAAAGAACTACCTGCCACAGCAATGCTCAAATACGGCTTACATGGCATATTAAGGATATATCTATTCTTCCCCATCTCCCAAATGGGAAAAGAAACAACAAACCATCTATATGATTTATGCAAATTTTTATGAAAACAATGGGCAACCAGCTTGGCCATTTCCTCCTTTCCCTCACTTTTTAATAGCGGCAAAAATGAGAAGAAGAGTAATAATATCACAGAAAGCTTCAGATATCATTTGTACAGGGCTCCTTCTCAGGTGGATTCACTGGCCTGAGGACCATCAGACTTTCATCAGTCACGAATTGTTCTAGAGTCCTGGAGGCAGCACTGTGGATCCTCCCAGGGGATGGGGAACATAATCAGATTGTTTAAAGAATAGAGACTCATTTGTGAATAGTGGGACTGTAGATCCTGTTACTATATACCTCAAAGCTAGGTATTAGCATGTGAATTACTAGACCAGAATTATTAAGGGAAGAAAGACTCCACAGCAATACTTACAAGGCAGAAGAAAGAAAGTAGCAATAGGAAAAGGATAGCATGGAAATCACTCTAAAGACAATGAAAAAATAACCAGCTACAGCAACATTCGCTTTCCACAGTTTCTCCCTACTGACAGCTTTGACTGTATGAACTAAGGAAATTTTAGTCTTTTCTATTTTTTATAATATATGTATTAAACTCCCCCTCTCACTCTTTAAATTTGCTTATAAATTTAAATTGTAAATTCAATAAAAAGATTCAGTGGAAAGCTGGCAAAAGTTAATAATGCCATCATACTAAATACCTGTATTTACAAAGAACTTTGTGCACTATACAATCTGTCAGAGATAAAAATATGTTCTTGCCTGTCCTTTTGGCCTCTTATTTGTGTAAAATGAATTAGCATTTGCTAATGAAATTAGCAAAATGAGCTGAATTATTGAAATAAGCTAAAACCCAATGCAGAATTCAGAAAACAGTCTTGCTTCCCCATGTCCCCTAAAACAGAGAGAAAGTAAGATGAAAAAAAAAAACCCCAGACCATAGTTTTTGGGCTCTGAAGTTGTATTTAATTAAAATACAAAAATAGGAACCTTAAGCAATGTAACTGGGCACAACAAGAATTCAAAGCTGGTTTGTTGCCAATTGACACTATTAAAAAAAGCTCAGAACCAACAGCTAACCCATAGCTATGCCCCTGTGGGAAATATGCCTTCCTCTGGACCTTATTTCCTGCCCAGCAATCTTCAGCCACTTCCTCGGGCAAAGGATATACATATAGTTTCCTCCAAGGACTAACAAATAATTTAGAACAACTCGTTCTAAATAACATAACTAAGAATTCAGCATTTCCATAAGCCTATATACAGCTTTAGCACCCTAAAAATTTTTACCAGAGAACAAAAGGCAGTACACGAAGCCATCCTGAGCACCAAACCAACTCTTTACTGTTCACCACTCAGCTTGTCCTCGGACCTGGATTCATGCCCTGTACAAGACAGCTGCTCCAGGATGAGCTCAGCTTAGCAACGTGTCCAGGTACAGACACAGCTACTGAGGATTGACTTCTGTTGGGGGGAGAGCCATTCTTCTCCATCTCCCAAACTTCACCAGCACTGCACCTTCTCATTTGCTCCCTTCTTCTTGTTACACCTCAGAAGCTGCTCCAGCTGGATCACAGCTTCCTTGATGGTAACTGACCTTCTCTCCCCCTTTCAGAAACATTCAGTCTGACCCAAGACAAGTCAGGGCTAAATACACAGGCGGCTGTTCTCTCATCCTTTTATGATAGCATGACAGCAGTGTTTTCCAACAAGATACACTATGTGTACAAAGCATGAAAACAAATTGTGTGTTTTTACCTTAAGAGGTAAGCATTCTAGGAACTGCAAGAGCAAAATAAAATATTATTTTTTGTTCTGAAGGGCACCTGCCTAATGAGACTACTGTAAATGGCCATAGTTGTTTTACTTGCCATGCTTAGACTGGGGAAAAAAATACCACTGCAGCATTATTAAGCCTATGTGGTGACAGGAAGTTGTGTAAGCCTTCCAGTATTGCTCCTAAACAGGGAAAATCAGCCATACAAAATTCTCACGTGGTTCTGACACTTGTATTGTTCAGACAATATGTCTGAACTTGCTTGTTCAGACTTACAAAGTATTTTACTTTATCTTTTTGAGACAAACTTTGAGAAGTGAAGATTCAGGCCTAGATGATTTACAGCTAGCAAATTAGTTACAGCTAACAAATCATGCAATGAAATCTAAGAAGCTATTCAAAAAGTCAGCTTGACATAAATCTAAGAATAATGCAGATTCTTTTGAAGAATGTATTCAAACTAGTATATTCAGAGGTATATGCTCTACTTTAACTGGGACACCAAATTTTCACAAGGCTTTACCAGAAATAATTTTTTTCCCTTAAATGGTAATTTATTCCCCTTCATTCTTGATTATGCTCTTTATTCATTCCATCTCTATCCAACCTCACCCTTTCAGTACCGTCCTATCAATCTATCAAGTTTCCTTAAATTAAAAATTACATTTATTTTTGCAATCTTTGCTTTTATCTCCCTCTTTGGGATTTTACTTCTCATCTCCTGTTCCTACATTAAGACAACCCCTGAGAATGTACAGCATGTCAATACCAACAGCACACTTCAGCATCCTGCAAGGTTTAACTGTGATTGTTCATTATTGACAGAAAACAGTTTTCTATTCTTCTCTCTGCAATTAAAGAAGGAGGATGTTGATTTTAATATGTGATGGGACAACTTCTTATTTGCATGGTATGGATTAATTTCAAGATGACTTCTGTAATATGACTTCCAGAACAAGATTGCTAAATGACACCGCAACAGACCAGGACTGAAATAACACACCATAAAAAACACCTGACACAAACATTGTGTTGCAGTATGTGACTCCACAAGTATTTCTAGTAGGGGAAGCAGGAGCCTTGTATTTACAGTATATGTTGAAGCTACTCTTCTTTACAGGTGACCCAATCCTACACGTGACTCTGTACTCCTCGTACAAACTCTTGCAGACATTCAGGATATTAAGCTGAAGGAAATCAAGTAAAGGATATTAAGTAAAATAAGCACTCATCAAAATATTTCGCCTGAATGAATTGTAGCTATTACTGCTTACAAATTATCCATGAAATCTTAGAACTTACAGGGAGGGAAAAACGTGGGTCTGACAGTTATTAAAAATAAGCCAGTGTTTTTAGAAGTGTCCTATTGAGACTAAGCAGTATAAGAAATATTATCTTGTTCCAGCACGTTTTAAACTTTTCCTAGACAAATAATTTTCTTTTTGGGGATATATCTCTTTAAGGAGAGCATCAGAACCCCGAGTGCTGCAGAATAATTAAAATACAGATTTCAGGTCTGCTTTGCTAAAGCTAAGAAGCTTATGTGATCACGAGGTCTGCGAACATCTCACTCTTCCCCTCCCAACAGTTTTGAACCACTTGACAGATATTACTGATTTTTGACAGGATAGCAACCTCTAAGGTGGTTAAATTGCTACATGCTTTACAGAAACAGATGGCCAAGTGAAGAACAAGCTTCTGACAAACAGCTCCAGTAGATGCCCTGAACGAGATGAAGGCTGGAGTACCGATTCACATCATATTACACATTAGCAGAGTCTACATGGAGAGAAACCTTACCATGCCTTCAACAAGATAAAAGCACTGACCATAACCATCAGAAGAACCATAAAATACAAATTCATAAGAAAATGAGCTTTACTAACTCCAGACTTCACAGGAGGGCATACTTGCTCTTAATGGTAATCACATTTAATTAGGAGACAGAAGAAATAGGCAAATATAATATAAAAGATGTGAATCATGTTATTTTAATTTTCAATCTTCTAATACAGGTTGCCTAATGAAACTATTAATAGCCAAAACAATCCCTCTCTTGGAACATCTATTGCTACAAATATCCCTAACAAGCAATGCATGCAACTTTTTATGTATATAAGATGAAGAATTTTAAGATACTGAAAATGTTACATTCAATAATAATCAAATTGACAGTGCATCTATAGATTAACCACATCCATTAAATAATTTCTGAACAAATGCTAAGCATACAGCTTTCCCTCCATTTCATTTCAAACCTTCTCATTCTGTGAGGAAAAAGAAAAAAAAAAAGTGAGACTGATAAATTCTGTGAAGTCTGTCAAAATTGCCTTTTAAACAGCAATGTATGGAATCACTGACTTAGGAATAGTCTAGGCAGCTATGGTACAATTACAAACAACTATGTTACTTGTTGTCTGTCATTTCACCCTCAATGCCAACACTAACTACAGCATCATTCGTGGTATTTCATCACAGACACAGGTTAAAGCCATGCTCTCGCCCAGGAACATTAAGCTTGTCGGTCTTGACAAGGAAGCCTGTTTCTATTACAGGAGAAATTTAGCTTGCTTTCTGAAAGCACCAGTTTGTATTTTCCTTATGCCAAGTACACAAGTATGCAGTACTTTGTCCTAAGAATAATACCATCTACTCAAAATATTTTTGCTTTTGCATGGAATCAGAATTTTAGTAAAGACATCTGAAACAAAAAGGATGCAGTAGGTGATTTCCTCAAGTTAAATAAACCAAACCCAAATGGCACTGCACTGGTTTTATACAGCTCGTCAGGTACACATAAAATGATCACAGTGAAAGTCCTGCAGTGAATGAATAGAGGTGTTCTGTTTCCAAAAATGCCTTCCACAAGGTGAGACAAATATTCTTTTTCAGAGATCTGTTGTGCAAAGAGCCTATCTTTGAAAAGTAATTTCTATCTGAATAAGACTACATCTATTATTTAATCTAGAAGACAGCAATATCCTATAGCACTGCTGAGTTACTTCCACTCCCTTACAAGTGGGGTGTCCCAAGAAGTTCCAATCTTACTCCTGCAAGGTGCTCCAGTTTGGAATCCCCTGTCAAATTTGTATGCTCTGTCATGGCCTGGTATGATGGTCTTGAAATTACTGCTCCAAGACAAACCATGTATTATGATGCAAAGAATAAAATAAATCCACATCCTAACAATCACTCATTTATGATGACGACTGACACTTGTATTTAAACTCCTTTCAAAGCACTCTAATTACCTGTGCTCTTACGCAACTGAAAGAAAATAAAAGCTCTACCATGAAGCATAGGCTAATATTTAATAGACATTAGTAATACTATCTCTAATATCATGTTTTGTTCCAGCTCATTAAAAAGTATGTTAAGAGGTTTGTAAGAATCTTTTTTTCTGAAGTACAAATTTCCAAGAAGTCAGTCTTAAGTATGACAGGAAACACCTACTACATTTTTAACCCTCCTTTTAGACATTTGCCTAAAGCATTTAAGAACATTTCCTGGTTGACATAGATAATACAACAAAAAGTCAATAAAAGCTATGATTTTTATCAGTGCTATTTTGGGAAAGAAACTTCAATTACTAGGGACAGAAATCCAGGTTTTAAATTTAGTTCTCACCTCCTGTGCCTGTAGTCACAAGAAATTCTCCCATCATTTCACCAGCCTGACACTGCCATCTATAGCAGTCTCGTGCTTGCAGCAGTGATGCCAGCACTGATGAGAACAAAATGTGTGGCTGTGTTGCAAACACAAAGCATTTTGTGAAAAACAGGTTTGGATTGTACATTAGTACAAATATTAGCGACCAATAACTTAAAGTGGTGAAGTTTTCATGGGATTAACACAGCAGCCTACTGACTTCTAGTCTAGAAAAGGTAACTCTCGAGCAGGAGCAACAGCACTCCTTTCAGGGACAGTTGGGTGTATATATGCAAATAAGGAATTTCTTTAAGGAGAAGAGAAATGTAAAGCCATTAACCACACACAGAACCTGAGGGAACACTGATTTGGAACAGCACTATCTGCAAGTTCAATCAAAATTCAAATATGTAAGTCCTCAAACACAGTACGGAGCCTGTCAGGAGCTTGTGGTAGGAACTGTGGAATTTCACCATTTCAAAACCCTCCATGGGGCTGCATGTAAAATCTATGAAGTTCAAAAAAGTAACTAAAATTTTCTAATTCATAACATAATGAAGCATATACTTTGACTTACAGGTATTCACTGAATAATACTGACTGGTGCCATTCCACCACACAATGGCAAGTTCATAAATATATACTCATACAGCACGTAACCTATTCTTACAGAAGCCATCAACACCAAGAATCTAACAGTATTCAAAAGCAATTGCTTAGAATAAATGAAAGATGATAAGCATCCCCTATTCAAGATGATAAGATACTGGAATTAAGCAATATTCAGGAACAACCTGTACTATAACAATGGTTTTTTATCCCAACTTTTAAGTCAAGCCCACAGCTCAGGAGACTCAAGTTAGTATATATCAGTGCAATTTCAGGCTTTTTTGTAGACGTTGTTTATATTTAAAATACCTGAACGCTCACTAGGACAGCTGTTGGAACCCAAACATCACAAGTTTTCCAAGTTCAAAATAAAAGACCTAATTAGCAAGTACAGGCATGGTCTCTATGTCAATTCCACAAGAGAAGCAGAGTGATACACACCCCAGACCTTCTTACAAACTGGTGATAATGGGATTCTCTGAAAAGCAGTTTCTGTTCCAGACCTTGCTCCAACACAAACAGAAAAGCAATCTGCAATTGGGCAGGTTTCACACCCAGATGAGCGCTGTCATCACTACATTTCAAACTATAAACTTTGTGGGCAGAAGAACCTCTTTTTCCCAAATGTCACATTAACCCCAATCATTGAATCTGGTGGAAAATATTAAAGGAATTTGGCCTGAGTCTAGAAACAGTCTGGCAACAAGCAAGCAAATAAAACACCCGCATAAACTGTCTGCCCCTCAAATTAGCCACAGATCTAGACTGGTTACTTATATCAGCAACAAGTATGTCCAAAATTATCATAATTATGCATAATAACATCTGAAGAGTCTATTAAACATTACTCCAGTTTTAAGCCAATTCCAAACTACAAAGCATCATATTCACCTCGAGCAGGGGATGCAAATTACCTTCGCATTTGTTCTCACAATTCCCTCTGAAGCATGTTTTATTAGTCATTGTCACAGACCCCAGGTTTAATTTAGCACAGCCGTTCCAACATTCAGTCCTCCAGGCCATAAAATTGAAAGTGTATGAGCGGCATTATGAAATTCTGTCCTATAACAATAAAGTTAAAGCCACTGACAGCCTTTCTGCATGCACCACAATAAGCAAACTCAAATTTGTGAGTCTAACGAGAGCATTTCCAGTTTTATGTTGTTGACCAAATTCAAACTGAAATTTATTATATGAATCACTGCTATCCTGATGATCACCCCTTTCAAGACTTTGATCGTAACAGTCCAAGATAAACTGTTTTTCCAACTATGCAAATCACCCTCAAATACTGTCAAATAAAATACAGCCTTTATATCCCCAAAAAAGTTTTATTTTGTGGAAGTGTAATACATAATTTATTTTTTTATTTAACCATAATTACATGCTAGCAGGAGATATTTACAGATTGGAAAAAACATAAACAGACTAAACAGCCCACATTTTAAATAGGAAATAGCATTTTTTAAAGACCTAAAATATTAGTGGTGGTAAAATTTAAAATCTTGAATACATAATCTAGAGTTTGGTAAGCTTGCAGGAGAGATTTATAAACTTGAAGAGTATCCAAGACTCGCACAGTCATTACAGGGCTAAATAAAATAATATAAAACAAAACAACACCACAAAAAAACCAACCCACAGATTTGATTTCTCCCTGAGTGGAAGCTCACTACAATTAATACAAGTCAATGAATGGACCCATCAGGTGTTCCCATCATTATAAAAAGGCAGCTGCTATCTGGGAACATAAGTTAAATTATTTATCAAACGATTCTAAATATCATCAAATTCAGTGCAGCCAGTCATTCAAATGGCTTCTAATAAATTATTTGATACGGCTCTAATGGAAAGCATGAGTTACTCAGAAGCATTTGCTATTAAGCAGCACCATCCTAATGTTTTGAAATTCTACCCAGAAGTGACATGCTATAAATCACATTACAAATATATTCCCCTGCTTTTGAGGTATTATCAGCAACATCCAAGAATTTACACAAAGTAAGAAACAAGTTATTTTGACAGCTTTATGCCATGGTGGAGAACATGGAGATTTTTATCCTGCACAGCACAGAGGCTTTTTTTAATNTGAGAGGTTTTTTTTTTTTTTCGCACTAAAAAAAAAAAAAAAAAAAAAAAAAAAAAAAAAAAAAAAAAAAGTGCCCACATCATTTGCCACATCAACAGCATCATAAATGCCAACCAACTCCAGAGCATTAAACAACGCCTATACAGTACAAAGGCAACTTCCCATAATTAACAGGTTGTACTGTATCTGTATTGTTCATGGCACATCGCTTCCCTAGGAAAATCTATGTCAAGACTAAAGCAAAAAAGCTTTCCTCCTATGAAAATGAGTACACTGTCTGTCTTTCTAAGAGACGATATATGACACTGTTGATGGTGAGAGGACTCTAGCAAAAGTTGGGAGCAAGCAATCTCAATTTCAGCTTAAGGAACACAAGGCCAGTGGACAGACATGGGAAAATTAATTGAGACATTTATTTAAGGAAAGCATCAACAAATAGTCAGGTGTTTATGCATTCCAAATTAATATGCTAATCTGCTATTAACTACATCCAAATAAATAGGAAATGTTAAGCAAATGTTTGGGATTAATAAATTTCCAATGTATAAGAATAAAATCTAGCTATCATACTTAACATGATGTCATAAAATAATCAGTTCTTTGGTTCAAAACACTACCGTGGTTTCTTCTGGTGTCTAAAACTACAGATGTACACAAGTATGATCACCCATAGATGGATGTGAGGTGCACAGTGGCAGAATTCTAAGAAACACAAACAAACTCTGGAAATTGACAGGAAATTGACAATGGATTAAGAAAGAAGAATCACGACAAAGATGGTCAGACACTGGCACCACCATAATCAAAGAGACCTCTATTCCTGGAAATACCCCAAACTCACATGGATTAAGTCTGAGAAACATTACCCAACTGGGCTTGCTTTGAGTGTGGAGACACAACTAGGTGACATCCAGAGGTCCTTTGCAATTTAAAATACTCCACAATTCAGTGGTTTTGGGGTTTTTTCCCTAAAGCTCCTGTCCTTATTGGAGGTGTACTTCCCCATTTTCATTTATGCCTCATTTTACACAAGTTTCTCAGTTATTTGTAGTAGCTTCAAAATAAAAATCAGAACTCTGTTTTGGGAGCAGTCATGACGAGGTCATTGATACAAATGATGCAATGTTACACATTTGGCGCAATAAGACCTATTTATTTTATGAGAGTTTCAACACCAGAGTCTGCTGAGATACAGTAGCAAAAAAAAAAAAAAAAAAAAAAAAAAAAAAAAAAAAAAAAAAAGGCAAAAAATTCTTTTACAAAGTAATAAACAGCTCTGATCCTTGCAGGCTGTTATCACTCCATCAGCCTGCATCACCCACATGTTGCAGGCGTTTGGAGATGAGTGACAGGACAGAAAACGAAGAGAACGACAGATCCAAAAAAGCTCGAGTGACCCTGCAGGAATGAATCAGGTGTGCACGTACATCAGACCCCGCGTCTCACCGGGGACACTGCAGAGGACACCGCCATGAGCACCTTTGTTCACACGCCTCGGGGGGCACTTTAATGAAGATGTAGTAAAAAGCATCCTGGGTGCACCTGTGGATATTAACCGGCCTATACCACAGCTGCCTATACCACTGAAATATATT
>VWZU01016815.1:0-42244 GCA_013397095.1 Sterrhoptilus dennistouni | reverse complement strand
CGGGAGCCCGCGGCGGGGCTGTGGAGCCCGGCTGGGAGCGGCCGCGGGCCGGGCGGGTCCCCTCCTGTCACACGATCCCAGCGCCGCTCCCCGCAGCGATGTGCCGGATCGGATAACCCCGCTCGGGAGGAGAGATGCTCCGTGTGCCAAAGAGAAAAGAGGGTGTAAAATGGGGACTGTCAGGGAAACGGCAGTGGGTGGTAGTACCTGACAGCGAGGAGGTTTTAATCTGAAGTCCTGGATGGGGTGCGGGTCTAAAATAAGGTGGAAAGGGTTAAGTGAAGTCCAAAAAGCCGAGGAGCTGCAGTGGGAGCTCAGCGCTGTTACCAGGAGGAGCAGGAACGCGGTGCCGCTCTGAGAGGACCCCGAGGAGAACAGCGCCCTAGTTCCTGCTCGCGAGGGGCTGCCGGAGGGCGGCGGGGTTTAAAGTCGGCGGTCTCACGTAACTTAAAAGGTTGCATACGGTATGTGTGAACGGAGTCAACCCGGAAAGACTTAAACCTACTCATATTGTTTTAAATAATTTGTAATAGTACCGAGGAATAGCGGTAGGAACACAGACAGGTATGAGGAGGTTGTTCTTACAAAGGTGAATGTGTTTGCCTGGGAAATAAAAAGTTTGTCGGCTGTTAATACTAAGATATATATCAAGTTCTACTCAGCTTTAGGCAGATGGGCTTGTAAAAGCAGGTTGGTGTCTTTTTCCTACAGGGAACACACTGTTGCTTAAGCAGCACAGCTGATGAGGCCTGGTTGCCTAGAGAGGGATGTTCCTGCTCCCTGTTTATTTCCACGGAGTCGTCTGGATCTCTCCCTTCTGCCAAAGTCACCTGCAGTTTTTTCCTCCTGCCTGTATGCCGGGATGACTTCCCTGTGCTGAGCCACCAGTGAAGAGATGTGTCATTACTCTTTGTAAATTCGTAAGAGGCTCAAGTAAAACTGAAATTAGTGGTGGCATTAGTCAAGAGACAAAGTGGAGTGTCTCTTCTACTCCTTGAATTCTCATGAAATTTCAGAAAACATAATGTCTTTGAGATTTGTATACCAATTCTCCACTTGTCAAGTGGGCAAAGGCTTCAAAATCTGTGAAGGACACGCACTGACAGACAAAAGGACAGATTAACAGAATAGTCATATAAGCCCCATATCACTTAGGGTTGATTCCAGGCTAAAACTGGACCACATATGACTCATGTTAGTTTGTCATCTATTGTAAAGCATGTTTATATTACAGTTAGACACCTCTGTGGGAGCTAAATTATTGTGAATCTCAGTAATTACAAATGGTAATGTTTTATCCAACAAGGATGTATCTAGCAGGGTGTCTCAGGCTGGTGAAAAATTAGGCATTGTCTCTATATCACCCATACACCATCTGTGCTGTGCGTTACTGCCAGGCAGCACAGTGACATTAGGGGAGAGTGGGGTAATAGAGCTCCTCCTGCCTTCAGTGCTCTCGGCGCTCTGCACTGCAGGCTCTTAAATGTTCTGGGTCGATGTCAGTGTTCAGTGTGAGGAGGTAACAGACAGTGTTTTCTACACCGTCAGCTACCTCATTGCATCAGCCTTCCCTAAAATCTCATTTAGGATGTTCTGTGGGAAGACTGCATATAAATACTTATACCTGAGAACCAGCATTCCCCTCACTGTGGGTTCACATCTTCCATTCCCTTTTCCCTATTAACCAGCTTTACTGTGTTTCTCATTGTATCCCTTTACTCTGCTCATGATGTCACTTGTTCGTCTTGGTCTGGAGGCATCTCATCTACCCAGACTGGTATCTTGGAGATTGTATTATAAGAAAAATCAGAATCTTCACTTTGGATTTTGACTTTTATAACAATTCATTAGAAAGGGAGGGGCACTCTGAGGAGATACAGGGAAAACACTGTCATTACCTTGAGCATCTATAATGTCTTTTCAGGCTGTGCCATCTTATAGGTTGAGACTCAGCTCTCAGAAAACATCGTGGATTTTTGTAGGGGTATAAAGTTACATGAGAAACCCAATTAAATCTCTACACACAACTTTCAAAAGCCACTGGGAAACAAGAATTTAAAGGTTATACAGTAACCCAATTTAAAGGTTACACAATATTCATCTCCTAGAGGGCAATAAATTAAATCTTGGCTGATTCCCTAGAGTACACTAACCAATGCAGCTGAGCTGCTGTGGGATTGATGGTGATTGTGAATGCTAGGACAAAATTTCTATCATTCAGGGGAAAAAAAGGAACAGAATGATAATTGTGATTTAGAAAGTACTGGATGAGCCCCTTTGTCTTCAGGGCAGCTAGATTTCGTAATTATATTTAATTAGTATATCTCTTAAAGCCACAGATTAGTGAAGTTCTGATTTTCTCATGTTTGTAGGAAGCAGTTTTGAGAACCAGTGACATCCTGTAGAAGGCAATTCTATCCCATATGTCCTTTTGGTGTAGAAGGAGGGAGCTATGACAACATAATGCTTTATTTATCTTTTACTATTTGAAATACTTGACTTTATTGAAAAGCAAAACCCATTACATCCTCTGTCTCTGTGTCCTGTATTTGACAAATACGAGAAGCAAACAAAAATAGGAAAGAGTCAGGTTGTGATGTGTTTGACAGTGAATTGAAAGGGCCAGCATTAATTTTGTGTCACTCAAGTACCCCCTACTCCCAAGAAAACCAGGAAGGAAGATGATGATGAAGATATTATGAGGGGTATTCTGGGAAAAAGTATTGGGTTGCTAAATGTGGGGAACAGGGTATGAAGTGGAAAATCACAGGACATTGGACATTGTACAGGAGATAAGTTGATGTGGAGGAAATATAGAACTGGAATTTGTGCAAGAAAGGTCACTGCATGGAAGAGGAAGGAAATGGAATAATACATCTGATCCCTTTTAGCCTTATTTTCTATGATTTGTCTAATAACAGTGGAAGCTCTTTATAATCGTAAATAATACTTAAGTCCCTTGCAATCAAATTAGAATACCTCTGTTCCTACAAGGATGCTGAAAGCTGAATTTCCTGCTGAAGTGATTACTCACAAGGTGTGCATTCTTGCTGGCTTCAGGGCTGAGACCTGGTCTGTCATTTAATGGACTGGCCTGCACACTTGTAAAGATCACATGATTAGTGTGGAAGCTCTCCAAAGCTCAGGATATTTTAGAGTAGGAAGCTGGACTTTTAGAAGTTTGACCTGTGCATCATTTGGCCTTATAGATGCCTATTTTGATGACTCAAAAAGTGTTTGGAAGCTACACATAACAGAAATTTTATAGCACAACTGTTTGTGAGAAGGAGTCTTGTACACTGACAGAGAATGATACGGAAGAGCGGTTTGGATTAATTTGGTTTCTTCATTTCTCAGTTTCCAAGGAAACAAGGAAAAATCCTTGAAATAAATGTCTGGAAAAAATCATTTGGATTTGCAAATGGTAATTTATTGTTTGATTACATTAATAACAAATAGTTTTCCTAGTTTGGGCATTTTGACACACCCGAGAGCAGAATATTGTCACACTGTATTTTGGAAGAGAGAACAACTCTCAGAGCAGCTAACACAGCTTTATTTACCCAACTTTTCCACTTCTCATTTCTTCAATTAATGGCCTATCAACAATGAAGGACCGGGGAAACTTTCAGAAAAATTTGAATTAACATATTCAAATTATTTGGTATGATGGCAAGATAGGGCATTATGCACCTTTCTGCTTGACTCTTGCCTGCTTTTTCAAAATGTATCAAGAGTAAGTGCTTCAGCTGCTGCATTACATTTACTTACACTTTAGTAACACTCAAAGACCAACTATTTGCTCAGTTGTGACAAGTTCTGTTATATATGTGATTTTTCAAATTCCTTTTCCTAAGATAACACATGCTACACTAGCAGAGATAAAAGTGGAAGTTAGTGCTAAGAGCTGATGCTTCCTTTTTCTCCTGATATTGAGAACTTTTTTTAGGTTAATTGTGAATATCCACAACTACATCATTTTTTACTAAGCAGAGCTCATCCATTTCTTTTAATTTTCATCCAAGAAAATCCTATTTCCATTCGCTGAAGGCCAGGATCACAGGAATGCATAGAAATTACATTCTTAAATACAGTCTCAGTTGTTTCCAGTGTCTGGAATGGATCTTACCTTTTAAAAGTTTGCATTTTTTAGCAGAGTCTTTTGTCCAGAGCATCTTATTCCAGAAATGCTATTTCAGGTTGGACTCTGGCAGCTTCTGACTTGTGAGATGTGTGAACTGAATCTCTGCCAGAGGATGGACAGACTGAATGGGAGGTGATGGTGGAACTACTTCGACAGAAGTGAGGAGGGGAGTAAGTTAGATGACTGAAAACACCAGTTACAAAACATGCCACACACAGATTCATCCTTGGGGAATAATGGAGGAAATGTATTTTGAAAACAGCTTTCATCTCTTCATGGAGTAAGGCACCATCTTGGTGTACTCATGTTCACCGTCCTTCAGATGCCTACACACTGTTCAGATGTCATCCTCAAACTGCTGTGCACTTGCATCTAATTATACTGATTTTTCTGGCAGGAAAACTAAAAGGTCGAAATTGCCTGCCAAAGTCTGAATAAATAAGACTGTAATTGCTTGTCCCCTCTAAATGACTCAAGCATTCAGTGCAGTTTTCAGTGGCTGCTTCCCTCTCTTTGTCATTTTTACCAGTCCAAAGAGGGGTGCAAAAAGATGATGATTTATAACACTTTGCACAAGTGACTTTTCTAATAGCATAATTTGATTTAGAACAGTTTTTAATAGGGTCACAGGTGATTGGGAAATAAACTCTAATGAAGCATTTAAAGTTGTTTAACAGGAATTACAATACTAGACCAAGCACAGAAATTGTTTCCCCACATTAGGACCTTTGACAAAGCACACAGAAGAAGATGTTACTCACTAAATATGCACTGCAGCAGCTTCACCTGCATGCTGCTTCCCTGATCTGCACTGGTGAATGAATAAGACGTATGGGAATCTAACTTTAGTCTGCTTGACTGGAATTGTGTGTAGCAGCCTGACCAAAATAATGGCACACAAATCCAGTGTCTTTTCACTTGTTAAGATTCTGGAGACACTGGAAATCCTAATTTTAGAAGCAAGACTTCTCATGCTCACCTGGAGACTGTCAAGAGTGATAATAAGCTTAGTATATGGGCTCTTTGAAATTCTAGAAACAAAAGTCATCTCTGACTGTTATTATGGCTCAAATTAAATGTTCTGCTGTCTCAGTAGGGCAAGGGCTGGCTGGATATTACTGCATAATGAGTCAAATAGCCAGTAAAAGGCTTTTCTCACTTAGATTTCACAGCATATAGCACTCGTTTTTCATAGCTGTTATGTCAGTGGAAACAAAACTTCTCCAGAATGGGAGGTGAGACCTTCTTAATTAATTAAAGATCTTAATAGAAATACAGGACTGAGGTGACATGATGAAGCTACTGAAGGAAGAGTGGTTGAAAAGTATGTATGTGTGTGCTGCTCATGTAAAACTAGTTCCCTTTGCTGCCTGAAATATCATCACATTTCCAAAAACTCTAAAAAGGAAATGGGATGTAATTAGACCTTGCTTTCATGTCTGTGCTTAGAATCTGGGTGACTTAGGCAGCTGTCCCTTGGCTTACTATTTTTTCAAATTTATTATGAATGGTGAAACTGTTTTGCCCATATACTAAACAGTGAAGCAACAAGCAGGAGAGGCTTTTCACCTGAGGGCAAAACATTTGTCCCAATAAATCAGTTGGACAAAGAGGTGGAAGTTGGAAAGGCAGCATAAAGTGGACTGGCTTCAGCCTTAGCCCCTGCTGGCTTTGAAATGTGTTGGTTGCATATATCAAGGGCATATGTGTGTACACAGGCCTGTGTCTTTTCAGCCGCCTTCTCTCACCATGCTCTGTAACACAGAGCACCAGATCACCAGATTTTGCTTGGCACTTGGGAGTCCTGTGGGCTGGAAGGGTGGTGAAGGTCTGATATGGACTGCTTCAGCAGCTGTTGTAGCTTTCATTTCTTGTTTATTTGGGTGAAAATCAATTCTACAACCTGCCATGTCCTCCTGCTTCCTGTTCCTCTACATCCCTCTGGTGTAAATGATTTACCTCCTTATACAGTACCTTTCAGTATCAAACAGAAAGCAGTGAATCTCACCTTTGCTAAATGTGAAATGGTGATTTTAACTGCAACAATGAAGCAGTAAAAATCACAAGCAGTGTTTTAACTTTTGCAAACAGATAAAGATGGGCAGGACTACATATGCTTCTTTAGAAATTGTCAGGAATTCGCACTTCTTCTTCAGACCCAGATGTGCAGCAGAAGTTTCTAGGCTATACTTCTGATGTCATTAATTCAATACCTGAAGTTACCATATGTTGCACAGGTCTATAATAATCTCCCACTCTCTGTTGCTTGTGCTTATGTCACATAAATGCTTATTGTGTCACCATCCTAAATTAAAACTATTATCAAAGGCTCTGTTTTCTTTTGCAATGCAATCTTTGTTTCAGGTGTCATAGTTTTTAGGGCTTTTGGCAGAAAATACAAACCTAAAAACTCATGAATGTGCTTAAATAGATAAAAATTGCCTCTTGGAAGGTTCTGATAGCTGTGTCTTCATTAGAAAATGTAATTATGAATACTGATAAATAATATCAATGCATATATAATGCATATTTGCTTTCAAGGAGATCCCTTATCCAAGGATCTTGTTTGAATACTCGGTTTAATTGTGATATAAGAAATGAATATACTCGAATTGAAAAAAAAAAATTGCGTTAAAGTAATGGCTTTTAAATCTACAGATGAGGGGTAATGTGTAGGAAGAGTGAAATTATTTTTTAGTATTTTCATATTAAGTGTAGCTCTTAAATTCTTCATGCTTTTTAAGCTATTTGATCGCACCATGTTGTTTAGCATCTTGTCTATGTGCCCAAAACTGATTTAAACAAGTGGTACTAAAAGATTCCAGGAAATCAGAACAGCGGAGTTTTGTACCCCCAAAGAAGACTACAGGCTTCTTTGTAGGTATGAAGCAGTGGAGATTTATTCAGTGTATTATCTCAGCTCTGTTTGGATATTTCTGTGCTGGGATAACATTTCTCTCATGCTGAGTAGAGCTGATTTTAGAGAGCTGAGGGCCAGTTTTACACTAGTCAGCAATAGGAGGACATTTCTTTATTTGTCTGCTTTCTTACCTGAGGTGCAGAACTGATTCATAGAGGGGAAATGGTAGCAAAAATGTGAGAGACGTTTCAGTTAAAACACTTCTGCCATCACAAGCTGCACTTTTGGGTCGGTGTCCCTTTTAGATTTCATAGTCTCACAGCTCCTTCTTCATCCTATACAACTGGGAAACTATCTCATCAAGGATCACCTAGCATGGAAAAGTGAAGCTGAGGGACTACTTCCCTTTTAGTAAGTGTTTTGTAACAAAAGTGCCAGAGAACATTTGTCTGATGTGGGCAAAGGACACTTTACTCTCACAAAATCCTCTCAGTGGCAGCTAGGGTGAAAAAAGGGTTGGATTCTGAGTGGCTGTATGTGTGTGATTTTTAAGATTTTAGGCATTCATGCTTTTTCCCATCACAATAAGTACTGATAAGTGCAGCATTCAATAACTCTTTTGCATTCAAATCACATATAGTTTCATCTATATATGCCATTTAAAAAAAAATTAAGTTTAGTTTCGCCTCATCTCTTGCTTTTTCTTAATTCAAATGCCTCCAATGACTTTAGTTTAATACTGTTTGTGTTGAAAAGCAAGACAGCAAGCAGTTCCTGGGTAGCTGGATCTTTTCTAGGCAGCACAGTCATGTGGGAAGGGATCAGATGTAGCAAAGCTACCTTGAACCCTGGAGGTCCACAGGGATGTCACGCTGCGGTCACAGCTCTGCTTCCCGTTGAATAGGTACAGTGCGAACTCTCCTTGTTGTTCAGCCAACTGCTGCTGATTGATGTAAAAACATTAAAGCTTTACAGGCTGTGTCTGAAGTCTTGTTATCTTGCTTATGCCACTTCCTTAGCGAATAAACTCCCTGCCTAGTAGGGCTTGGGTAACCCTTGGCCATGCTCCCAAAGCATGGGGAAATGCCGGATCCTGAAATTGTGGCTGGTGTCAGTTTTGGTGGCATGATTCCTTGGTTGTTCTATGCATCTGTCACTGCAGGACGACAGATGGTGCTTTGTCCAATGCCTGGAGCTGTTTGAAGCACCCAGCTCTCCTCTCTTCCTTTTCTCCGTTTCATGGGTGTTGTCACACAGGGACCACCAGGGTCAGTGTGGATGCTGAGAGACTGCAGCAGGAGCAGCTCGTTATCTGGAATTTTATGAGGGCATCACAGGACATGAAGAGGGAAATACAAGTTAGGACCAAGGTCAGCAGTGACTTGTAATTGATGCCACAAATCCTGGGGGCATTTTTTTAGTGCCAAAGGGTCTCTGAAGGAGTATATAGTAGATTTGCTCTGGGCAGTCAATGTGGAGGCTCTTGAAACAGAGGTGTGGGCTTTGGGAGTGTGTAAGAGACATTAATTGTTAAGTGGAAATAAAATCCAAGGACAGATGTTACCTTTAATAGTGCTATCAATAAAGGCAAAAATATCTCTAGTAAAAGGGAACTTCTCTCTTGAGATACCTTTTCCCTTGCAGTGAAAGTCTCCCATATGTTAGAGAAGTGATTAAAGAGCTAAAGAGCTGCCATAACGTTTTGTCAATTCCTTTGTGCTGTGCAGCTTGGTGAACCTTTACAAACGAGATTATTTACTCTCCAGTTCCTCCATTGTCATTCCCTTGCCCCTTTCTCTGTGTGGTAGCAGAAACAAAGCAAAAGTAACTAAAATGTCAGC
Organism: Sterrhoptilus dennistouni; assembly: GCA_013397095.1. Lineage (NCBI taxonomy): Eukaryota > Metazoa > Chordata > Aves > Passeriformes > Zosteropidae > Sterrhoptilus > Sterrhoptilus dennistouni. The sequence continues at coordinate 33,399 of VWZU01016815.1, read as the reverse complement.
TTCTGAAAGGCATAATTTCATTCAGTTACACGATGTTATTATCAGTGCTCACAAAACAGAGCTGAAAAATAATACAGGAATAAAAAACAGATGGAGAGAAGACAGCAAATGGCAGGGAGCATTAAAAAAAAACTTTAACCTTGAAAGAGTAAAGCATCTTCCTTTTTCATGTTGAACTCTTTAGTTTTCTGTCTTGACTTGCAGTGAGGTTAAAAATAGCACCATTACAAGGATTACAATTACACTGTGCTTCAGGAATTGTAGGGCTGGTCGCAATTCCTAAAACCTGGGTTAAGGTGCAGAGAAAATTGATAGGACATTTTTGGGAGGTCCTAGCTTTTTCAAGGAAGGAGAGATGTCTTCTAGGAAATACTTGCACTACTTTCACCTTTGCTTTTATTAATGAGTTTCAAATGATAAATAAAGGCATTAAATAAAAAAATCATTTTCAACTAGTGTGCACAACCAAAATTGCAGCATTTTATCTAACGTGTGATGGGTGTTTCAGTGCTTGGTTTTGGTACATTTTTAGGTTGCAGAACAAAAAACACTGAAATACTACTCACATGAATGAAGAAATCATCTTGTTTGACCTTTCAGAAAGTGTTTATATTATTGATTTCTAATGAATAGAATAATAAGAGAGAGCAGCCCTAGCCATGAATATGTTTTGGTGCAGCCTTGTTTTTAGAATTAAGAGACTCTGTTTTGATGAATAATGTAAGGCATCTATGTGTTTGAATGCAGAGACATTCAGTTCACCATCATCACCATCTATCATACTGAAGTACTTTTTATAGATTTATGCAGATAGGAAGGTGTCTAACTTTACTTTCTGTTCCATTATTCATGTGTTGACCTGAGATTACCTTTGTTGATAGTACAGTGTGCCTCCTGAACAACCTTTGTTTAGGGTAGGAAAACCATTGTTTTTATCCTGGACAAACAATGAATATTGCACAGTATTTTAGAACTATCCAAAGAGCACATACTTATTGTAAAACACTAAATATTCAAAATGCTGAATAATACGGATTTCTGCAACAGTTTGAAAATCCTTGTTTTAAAATACCTCATCCTCTGGGTCATTGCAGCCAGTCCTGTCTGAGCCATTTTATCTTGTATTTCAAGTAGGAAGATAACATAAAAGAAGATAACCTTTTGAAAGATCTGTGTCTGAGTTAGATTTTTTTCCTGTCAGGATTTCTAAGGCTGAAGTGTTTGTTGCTCAGTTGTGCTCTGATAAAACATACAAGGGAATGTTCTCTGCTGCTATCAGGCTGATGATGACCTTAAAAAACTTCCCTGCATTGCAGACAATTGAACTGCACTTGGGATTTTCAGTGTCCATCTTCAGTTCCTGCCCCTGTTTTCATCTGCCATTGATTACATACTAGCTCTGAGGGACAAGAAATTATTTTATTCATCACTGTGTTAAGTCAAGAAAAATATATTATAAAGCTAACTTCAGGGTTTTTTTTATATTTGCTTGTTAAACAAACTCCAGTAACAACAAAGTAAAAATGCTTAGCACAGTACAAAAGCAATTCCCCTTTTAGTTCTTCATGGTGGGCAATTATCTGAACAATATTGTCCAGGCACAGCTGTTTGTTCTGATCTTATTTTCTTTTATTTTAATTCAAAATTAAGCAAATAACATGGAAATGATTATAAAGAATTACAGACATTAGAGACAAAAAAGCCCCACAAATCTTTTCAACTCCCCAAATATTTTATATGCTAAAAAACTTGGCTACATCAAATGAGGGGACATTTCTGAGATTGAAAAAAAGAAAATGTCACTTTCTGTATTCAGGAAGGTCAAGAAAGAGGATCTATGGAACCACAGCTCAGTCAGCTTCACCTTGGAAAGGTGACAGAGCAAATAATCCTGTAAACCATTTCCAAACATATATAAAGGACAAATAGATGATGGGGAGCAGTCAGCATGTTTTTAACTTGATACCCTTCTTGAATGACTTGACTGCTTTGGTGGATGAAGGGTGAGGAGTGAATGCTGTGTATCTCAACTTAAGAAAGTTTTTTGACACTGTCTCCCATAAGGTCCCATAGACAATCTGATGAAATATGAACTAGGTAAATGGACAGTAAGGTGGGCTGAAAACTGAGCTGCTCTGAGGCTGAGAGGCCAGCTGGGAGGCCAGTCATTAGTGAAGTAATCCAGAGCTTGATACTGGATTTACAGTGTTTAGTCTCTTCAACAATGACCTAGGCAATGGGACAGAGTTTGCAGAAGATACAAAACAGTGAGGAGGGATTGATGCACCAGTTGCTTATGTTGCCCTTCAGGGAGACTTTAACTGGCTGGAGAGATGGGCTAACAAGGTCTTCACATGGTTCAACAAAGGAAAAAGCCAATCCCTTCCTCTGTGGAGGAATCCTGCCATGCGCCAGTACACCCTGGGGACCCACCAGCTGGAAGGCAGTTCTGATGGACTTGAGAGCCCTTGTGGAGAGCTAATAGCTTCGTAGGCAGCAACAGGCCTTTGCAGTAAAAAAGAGCAAAATTTCCTGGACTGAGATAGGAAGAGTGTTTCCACAAGGTCAAGGGAAATGATCATTTGTCTCTGTTCAGCACTGGAGAGGCACATCTGGAGTGCTGGGTCGCCATTTGGGCTCCCCAGCAGAGGAGGGACGTACATGCTGAGGTGTGACTAAGGAGGATGTCCATGAAGATCATTCAGGGCCAGCAGCACCTGACATGCAAGAGGAGGATGAGAGAGCTAGGACAGCTCATCCTGGAGAAGGCTCAGTGAGAATCTTAACAATGTGTTTCAATACCTGTTGGGGAGGAGCACAAAAGAGAGACAGACTTTCTTTCTGTCATTCTGGATGCCAGGACAGGAGACCATGGACACAAATTTAAATACAGGAAATTGTTTAAGGGTAAGCAAAATAAAATTTCTTTACTGTACAGTTGTCAAACACTGGAAGAGGCAACCCTGAGATGTTGTGACATCTTCATTCTTGAAGATGGACATGATCCTGGAAGACCTGCTAGTTGATCCAGCTTGAGCTCAGATTTTGGATTAGATCTCCAGAGGTGCCTTCCAACCTCAATTTCTCTTTGGTTCTGTGACTCTTTAATCTCTATTCTTTGCATGATTTCTTCTTTATTGCTTTTTTAACAATCTGTCTTTCATGTTTTGCAACTTATCAGACAAGGACAGGGCCATCAGGGTGTACAACTTAAAGAAAAAAATAGCAGTGTTGAAAAGATCAAATAGCTTTTAAGAATTTACCATGAGACTTGATGTTTGAGATATTTTAGTCAGAAAAAGGATAGCTTTTTTCTTCTTTCATAGTCATAGGCAGTTCAGTTACTACCAAAAAACCCCCAAATTTGAATTAATTTGTTTATTTTAATAAATGGCATACTTTAGTTATTAATCTGTTGGAACAGATTGAAAATTAATGTGGAAAAGTGTCCTTCTGTCTTTATAAATCAAATCTGGGTGGCCAGAAAAGGCTGGACAAAGATCAATTTCTACTTTATCCCAAAGTACAAGAGAGAGTGAGTTTTCAGTGAAGATTTTGTCAAGGAGAAGAAAAGATANTACTTTATCCCAAAGTACAAGAGAAAGTGAGTTTTAAGTCAAGGAGAAGAAAAGATGGCAGACTGTCTGCATTATCCTAGGGAAGAGCCTAGAGTGGAGTAGTCAAGACCAGTTTGCCATCCCATCCCCACTATTTAGCCAGTGCAATGCACATGGGTTTGCTACTGAGGTACAGCATTTTGTATGTCAGGAGGGGCTGCAGGGGAGGAAATTGCCTCTTCGAGGATGGCACATGAACTCTGGATGATGGCTAGCTGCCTGCACATCTGTTTGCAGAGGCCACACATATTTTGGGTAGTACAGCAGCCTCGCTGGGGTGCTGGCCTTCAAATTTTGCCCCAGTATGTGATCACCCCTTCTGCAGTAGCAACAGTGGGACTGCTTTGCTCCTCCCCTGGCATTCCCATCCCTTGTACTAGCGTGGTTGTATCCAAAGTCCTGGTGTGTCTGAGGTAGGACATCTTCTATGGCACCTACAACAGCCAGACAGATACAGGCAGAGAAACCTGCACAGATACAGGCAGAGAAACCACTGATACAAACCATCAAGCTGCTATAGCTCCTCTGCCCCTGGATTCTTGCTCTGCTGTCACCAGGCACATGCTGAGCCCAGGAGGCTCCAGGGACAGCGCAGGACAAGTAGGACAATGTCTACCAAATTAAGGCACCCACTGAGTTGGTCAGTACTGGAAAGTAGGTTGACTGTGTCACCATCTGAGAGAATCTTCTGGTGCCTAAATGGAAATATAGATACCTTGAGGCAGAATCTCATGCAGTAGTCTGTGCTGTGTGAATACTTGGGTCAAAACTTTTCAGTTTGGCTCATTGCCACAGTAAAATTACCTTATTATTCACTTCCTGCTTTCTTGGTGGTTCAAATATATCCATCATATTTTGGAGTCTGGGTGGGCCTGAAGCACACACACTCAGTTCCATCATCTCAGCTCTGAAATGTTAACTCTTCAGGCTCCTCATTTTCAGTGATTTTCCCACACCCTTGTTTTTTCTCAATTTCTGCATCTTCCTCATGGTTCCAAACCCCTTTGATGACAATTCAGAATGATTTATGAACTAGAGCTTCTGAAACATTTTCTGGATCTTTATGAAATATTAAAACAAAATAAAAGTTTGCTGAAAGTTTTGCTTTATTCTCTCTCTAAGAGCTTGATTCTTCTGGTTGTAACGGGTCAGCAACTTATATGCAATAAGTCAATATATAGCTAAGGTGGCTATGAAAACATGGGTAATAACGGGGCCTTGTTCTTCCTTACAAGTGCCTCAGTGCCATAAATACTCCCCATAAGTTTGTGCTTGCCCATGCAGCCCGGATGCCTATGCTTCATAAAACCTGGTGCAATGAAAACTGAATTGACTGCTTTCAAGGGTTGTTATGAGAGCTTCATTATTTAATTCTTATTTCAGTCTGGGCTCTGTTGCTTACACAGGAAGTTTCACTTGACTTTTAGTGCCTTAAAATATAGTAATAACACTGCTCAGGTCTTGCAGTCCTGAGTAGTGACTTTATATTCACAAAGAGACATTCACCTCTCTGCAGAGCTCATATATTACTTAAATCCTACAAGATTAATATAGATTTACACATTGCATAGACTGTTCTGGCTTTCTCCCACCAAAGACTTCCAGCCCTAGGAGAAACACCTCACCACAAAGATGTGTCCTGAAATAGATGGTCCAGACCAAATGAGACAAAGATGCTTTCCCTTAATCTATATATGTTATATGAAGATTATGATAAATGGGCTCTCTGGGGCAGGGGGATGAATAGTAGACACGTATTTTCTGGTTTTGCCAATTTCTTGGCAGAAATGTAGACAAGGTTAAATATTTTGAGCAATTCTTACTCTTCACCAATGGTTAGCTAGAATTCCTCTGGTAGAATTTATTTGGTTTAAACTGAACCTTCAACAAAGGAAATCAGACACACAGAGCATTACTTGGAATTTCCACCTGGAATGAGGAGAGGATTTCAATGACAAATGCACAATTCCAGCAGATGGCATCAGTGAATACTATTGAAAAAAATATTTATTGTCAACTGCAACATTCCTGTGTATGTGATTCCTTAACGCTGATGCCTGAAGGGCTTTTTTTAAAATAAAACATGCTAACCTATGAAAACACAATGATGATGGAGGCCAGCCAGATAAGACTTGTGGGGAAATAAGATTCAGAACGAAGAGCATTAAAATAGTCTTTCCTCTCTTCCCTTCCTTCAGACCACTTTTCTTTTTCATTCTTTTCCATTATGTTGTCATAATTTCAATGTATCTGTAGTATGTAAATACCAATTTTATGTTAGAAAAAGCTCCTCAATATTGTCTGCTGTCACACAGCCTGCTTATATACTGTATATCACGTGTCCCCATCTGTAACACAGCAAGATGTGAATAAGTTGTAAGAAGTTACTATAGAAACACAATTAATGCACAGCATGAGTGGGCTCGTGATTCCACAGAGATCTCATCTCCTGACTAGAAATGCTGCAGTAAACCTGAAGCAGAAACCACCTGCAGATCTCTCCCATAGTATGGAAAAACCAACATATTCCCCAGCATGGTGACAAACTGATTGAGGCGTACTTTTGTTTCAGACTGGTTTCCTTGGTTCTGTATTAATATCTGTCCCAAAGTACTGATGGAAGAACATGTGCTGCACAAGCTGTGCAACTCAGATTTTAATCACACTGTGCTGTGTTTCAGAGCAAGGCTTTTACTGTTCACCAAATGGCAACGCCCTGGAGTGGAGAACTGTGACAAGTAGCTGAGAGCCATTGAAAGAGCCATTTATGTCAATATCCTAGCACCTGTGTATTGAGTTTGTGTGGCAATGATTTAGCAGTGGTGGGAGTTGCAGGGGTGCCTTATGTGAGAAGCTTCCAGAAGCTTCTCCATGTCTGACAGAGCCAATACCAGCCAGATGGACCTGCCACTCATCAAGGCTCAGCCCATCAGCGACAGTGGGATAACAGTATTTAAGGAGTGGAGGGAAAAAAAAGGAAGAACAACAGCACAGAGAAGAATTAAAATATGTGAAACAGCCCTGCAGACACCAAGGTCAATGAAGAAGGAGGAGGAGGTGCTCCAGATGCCAAAACAGAGATTCCCTTGCAGCCTGTGGGAAACACTATGTGGAAGCTGCTGTCCCCCTGTAGCCCATGAAGGTCCATTGTGGAGCAGATATCCATTGCAGCTCCTGGAAGATCTCACCTGCGGCTGCCCAAAGGAGACTGTGACCCTGTGGAAAGCCCATGTTGGAGCGGGCTCTTGGCAGAGATCTGTGGCCCTGTGGAAAGAGGAGCCCATGCTGGAGCAGGTTTTGCTGGCAGGAGTTGTGATCTCACAGGGATGAAAATGGGAGCAGCCTGTTCCTGAACAATTGCACCCCATGGAAGGGATCCATGCTGGAGCAATTTGTGAAGAACTGCAGCCCATGGGAAGGACCCGTGGAGGAGTGTCTCCTGTGGAAAGGACCACATGCTGGATCAGAGGAGGAGTGTGAGGAGTCTTCACCCTGAGGAGGGAGGAGCAGTGTAGACAATGTGTGATGAACTGAGCACAGCCTCTGTTTTCTGTCCCCCTGAGGGGTGGAGGGCGGGAGGAGGGAGAGAAAATTGAGAGCAAAGTTGAGCCTGGAAAGGAGAGGTTGGGGAAAGGTGTTTTTAAGATTTGAGTTTATTTCTCATTATCCTACTCTGGTTTGATTTGCAATAAATTCAGGTAATTTCCTCAAATCAAACCTGTTTTGCCTGTGACATTAATGGTCTCACCCTGTCCAGCTGAGAAGGGGAGAGACAGAGCAGCTTTGATGTGTGCCAGGGCCAGCCCACCACAGCCTAAAAACAGGCTCCTGCTTAGAAATACAGATCAGAACAAACAATCCATCAATTCACACAGATGTAAGATTCACTATTGCCTGCTGATTTCCAGGATGGATTTTAGTGAAGGGAAAGACAAACACGAAATACATATCCAGTGTCAGATATGTCAACAACAGCACTAATACCTCTGTAGATAGCATGTAATGAACCCCATGATATGCCATGGTAAACTTTTCATCTAGAATTTTATTTTGCTATCCACAGTATTTAATATCAAAAACTCTAACAAAGAACAAATATACCCCCATTAGATGATCAGCACCTATTTAAGAAATAGATTTTACAGTTTACTGAAAAAATGCAATTAAATACTCTATCATATAAAATAAAAAATGTATAAATTACTTATATGTTTAACCAAACTTGGGATAACACTCAAAAATAATTTAACCCTGTGTTTGTGGCATCAAAATTCATTTGCTATGGAGCTAAAAACCTCCTTATTACAAATGAGAGAGTGAAAACTGGTGTCAGGATGTAAGAGCGGAAGTGTTGTCAAATGGGTCTTCTGTGAGCATGAAAAGATTCAGGGTCAAGCTCCATGGCTCTGGCCAGCACAGGGACTTCTGCAGCAGAATATTGAGTCACTGCGATGTTTGGCACACAGGCTGCGAGACCTGGAGAGACCTGCAACAGTGTCTAGGCACTCCTCAGGTTAGAGGTACTCCAGTGGCAGCATTCCAGCCAGGAGCAAGCTGAAAGGATCTCAGGCAGAGTGTATGAGTCCTGGCAGACCTCTGGCACTATACAATATATATACATGGAACGATATAATAAATATACAGGAGACCTCTGGTATCTTGCCTTGAATTCAGCTCTTCATATCTAATAAGCAATGAATTCATTTTACCTGTCTTTGGTCATTTGCAAAGCTGAAGATCAGAGCCAGTCACGCCTTGTCTGTCTTTATAGCCATTGAAGTCAACAGATCATTTTGGGACATGGCTCACTAGGCCTGCTTTGGATGTCTTCTTCAGAATTAGGTAAATTGTACAGCTCATTGACTATAAAGAGAGAACAAAGTGACCATTTCGTAGACATCTGCACTGCAAACCCCTGAAGTCATTCAAGATAAAATCTTTCCTGTGTGAAGTTAACAAGCAGTCAGAGAGCTGAGTTTACAGGTTTGACTAATTTAAACAGAGAGGAAGTAATAATAGGTCTCATATGCTTTTAAAGGGTTAATTGCCCAACAACAGTGTCATACTGTTGCACCATAGGCATGGAAGGAAGTAGGATTTAGCCACAGCAAGTATGAATTTAGACCCCCATTTCTATTGGCTCTAATATTCTTTTTTTGGGAACAACTGCTGGATAGGATGTGGTGCAATCATTTGGAAATATTGCATTTTGAAATACACCATTCAAATATAACAGAAGCACTTATTAGTTCCTGTGCCAAAAAAAGAGAGGAGGTCCTCTGGACTAGACTAGACTAGACTAGAAGAGAATAGATTACTTCAGTTGGAAGGGACATCCAGCAATCAGAGATGAAATTTTAACAAAATAGTTCCCAGTGCATATAATGGAGAGGTTATGAGATATTAAATCAAAGGAGGCTTCACTCAGGCATTTGGTGGCAGCTCCTATCCTTTCAGTCCCTGGTAACAATGCTGCTGGTAGTGGCCACAGTCAGTGGTTTCCTTCAGGTCACTCTGGTTGCAGTAGTCACAGCTGGCATATGTTTTTGTTTCCACAAATCTTGTAAGGATGTTTATGTGGTCTTACTGATTGTATCCACCACCTGCTGGTAAGTAAGTGGACAGTAGCTGATTTGAGTTTTATTTTTCAAGAGGTAGGAAAGAGTGGAGTAGATTATAGTGAGTTCTTCAGCAATAAAATAAGGAACAAGATCCTTGGAAAAAGTCAGTTGAAGAAGACACTTATATTCATGCAATAGAATAAGCAAATATAAGTATTTGAGAATTATTCTAGACTAAAAGACCAAAATCAGAAGGAAGAGTTAAGCCTAAAGATTTCTCATCAAGAAGGGCAATTCAACCATTTAGAGAGGCAACAAGCATTTGAGTATTATCCTGGCTGGCCAGAATTGTGAAAGCATGACACTCCCAAAGCCCTTTGCCACAGCTCAGGGATTTTAGTTAAGAGTCACCTGGTGTTACTGGCCTGTAGCTGTGACATCTTGTGAAGGAAAAGAACATGCTTTATGGCAGTTAATTAAGATGTCTATTCAGCACACGTTATCTTCTCTATGAACATAGATGTATTTTATTCATGTCCAAAAATATAATCACTTTTCTGTTTCTTGACTCACTTCCCAATTTTGGGGAACATTAAAATGAAGTATTCTACTTCTGCCTTCTAAGCTTAAGGCTACAGTAACTCCCAAGCCAGCAAACAGTTTTACTTGTCCCACTTCGGCCAGATAAAAAAAGTAATGTAATATGACGTAGAAATGAAGGAACAAAATGAGGATCTCTGTAAAACAGTGAAATATTTTGTCTATTTTTTCAGAAATTAATATGGAAAAGCAACACCCTGGGATGGTTTTGGACATTTATATATAGGCCTCCCACCCCCTTAATTAACCTAATTTATTTTGCATATATACATGTACAAGAGGTTCCTCCTAGGCTGAAAAATTCTTCCATTTACATCTAGAAGCTCAATTATTTCCAGGTATCTGTAAAATATGTAAATCTCATGATCTATAAATGAGGTATATGAAATGGGGGGGTTTGTAGATACCAAATTTTTAATTACACAAACAAGCCTTTTCTTAGATAATAAGTCTTAAAGAAACTAACTTCCAGAAAAATTTGTGACTATATTCAGTAGGAATATATGATCCTATGATTGTTTATCACACTGAGTTTGTACTGGAAGATTGTGTTGCAGAGAGGTGCATTTAGCCTAAACTCGCTTTGTCACTATGCCATTCTGAAATTATGTGATATCCATTAAGGGAAGCACAAGAAATGATTTTGTGTCTTTCCCTGGGTACTAAGCTCAGCTGCTCACAGCAGTGTGATTTAAAATCTTAATGTTATAAACCTTGGCCAGAGGGCCTTCTGACTAACAAAGGAGCCACAGAACTGAAAGCACGAATAAGCCCAGAACAGGCAGAGATAAAAAACCAGCTTCTGCTCTCAGAATCAGAATAGGAAGACAGAAGACAAAAGCAAGGTTTATATAACATTACAAACATGCAAGCAAAACCAGCACTGGCACTGAGAGCCTTGAAAGTGTTCAACTTTATAAAAAACCTAATGGTGATGCTGCCATGAAAGAACACTTTGTGTACTGAGTATACTCAGTAAGCATTTCCTGGAGTGTCTGAAAGCCAAGCTTCATTCGGCAGCATCCCACTAGACCTTCAGTCTAGTGTCAGGATTGCATGTGCTGGAGGATAAGCAAACCCAGCAAGGCCAGAAACAGTGACAGAACTTCCTTCTTTTGCATAATTTGTCTATACTGGGGAAGAAAAACAAAAGGCGCAAAGCAGCACCATGGAAGTAGCTTATTTGATTAGTGTTCCAAAACTGAGGAGAAACTGCTGGGATAGTCAAAGCCAAGGGTAGCTACCTGACAGAGGCAAAAATGGTGACAGAAACCTGTGAATGAGTTCATTGCAGGAGACACTTGGTGCAGATACTGGCATATCTGGACTACATTGTATAAATTCTACTTCATTTGCTGGACAATAGCATTTCAAGGGATTTGGTACAATATCATCACAAATGATATTTCAGGGAAAGGTGTGTGAATTATTGGAAGAGTGACAGGAACCGAATTCCAGTCAATGAGGCTCTAGGAACATGAAAAACAAACTCCATGATATTCACATGATTCTGTTGGTATAACTTGAAATTGGTTCACAACAATGGCAAGAGAGTGTGTAAAAGACATCCTTTGATCATGTTTTAGAAATGGGAAACATCACAACTGAACCAAAAAGAAAAATAACCAAGACAGGTGATCTACTTGGATAAAAGGCACTTGGATTATGTCACTTTGAAATTACTTTGATGAGAGGAGAAAAACAATGATTTCTGCATTTCTGAAGAGCATCAGAGACAGAACTGTGGGGATCCTCTTGACAGATGTGACAATGTGTGTGGAGCATCCATCCAGGACTTCCAACCAACACAAACAATGTTATTGCTATAGCTGTATCAAGGCTGCCCAGATATGTGGCTGATGCCCCATCCCTGGAAACATTCAAAGTCAGGTTGGACAGGACTCTGAACAAGGGAATATGTCCCTGCTTATTGCAGGGATTGGACTAGATGATTCTGTATTTCCGTAGAATCCAGTAGGTGTTCCTGCCTCAGCTATTCCCTGCTCTATAGTCTGTTTCACTTCTAGGGAAACAGGGGAGATGCTTTTTGACAAGAACTTCAAACTTTATTTGAGGATTTGGTTTGGTTTTTGTCCTGACCTGAGCCAACAGACATTTTTTTCCTAAGATTTTTAACTTTAAACTCGTTTTTTTTGATTATATACTGTCTATCCCATGAAATGAAATGCCTGTCATCCTGTCAGCAGTGCTTCTGGAAAAAATGAATGATTACTGAACCACTTTGTTCTGGTTAATTCTAGCCCAGTTAGATTTTGGGGGTGACATTATGTCTGTCTTACATTCTTTGTTTCTGCATTGCATATTCTCGCCTGGAAATGTAGATCAGGCAATCATTTTGACAGGCAGGCAGGTGGTACTATTACATTGGCAGCACCAAATCTGTCATGTTAATGTGCTCTCAGATTGAAATAGCTACACTTTCCCTCACTGGTTGAAGTTTGTATGGCAGCAGAGCACATCTCCCTCTGTGGTTTAAAACAATGTCGGGTCTTGTGATTACTGCCTTGGCTTATGGACTAGAATACTGATACTTGATGCATTTAATTCTATGACTAATAATGAAACTGAGAGCTGTAAGGCAACTTCACAAAGAATCTAAAAGGAAATCTTTCTGGTCCAGCTGCTTCATAATTGACTCAGTTATCCATAAAAAAACAGTTGAGGAAACACCCATTTGGGCTGTGCCCATGCAGAGCTGGCTGATAAGACACGAGAGGTACAGGGAGCCTGTGGCCTTATGGATTAGCAGGGGGCAGTCCAGAGGGGTGGATAATTAGGGGCATCTCCAATGGCACCAGACTCCTGTACATGGGGAACTGGATCAGGCATAGGTGGACACAGCCACAGGGATCTGTAGAAAGGATTATTCAACTTGGACTGCCTTTTGGCTTGCTGTGTGGCTCTCCAGACTAGAAATCCTTCAGGCATTTTTTGGCAAGTACTGTGGTAACTGAGACATCCATGTGGGCAGGCAGACATGACACAGGAGCCATGAGAGACCAATGATTTTCTGGAATGGGGATGGTATAGGGATGTCAAATAGCACTAGATACCTGTGTTGGCTTCCTCAGAGTGGTTTTACTGGGTAGCAGGAGAGAAAAACACCAAACAATGAGTTGCAGAAAAGCTGTTCAGATTAATCATTCAGAATAATTCAGGATGATTTCCTTTTCCTTAACAAAAAATAGTGTTAATTTAAAAATAACATTTGCTTCTTCTTTTGGACAGCTTTTTAAGAAAAAGCCATACGGTGGAGTGACATTTTTAAAAACGATGGTTTAGGCTTGTTTTTCAGCCTTGCATCCAATGAAATTATGAGATGGACTTTTAAATGAGGATGATTCTTTGCAAAATAAAGAGGAAATAAGAAATCTTACGGAAGCAAGCTTTGTTTAAAGTGCTGAATCCTCAGCCCCGAGAAGTGAGTCTTTTACAAACTACCCAGAAAAAGATTTTCTAGATGTTCTAAAATATTTGACACCATTCATTGATGTCCTTATGTGCCTCAGTAATTTTTTTTAATTAAAATTACTTGTGTAATTTGTTTTTAATTTATGTGTTTTGCTTGCTCCTAGGCTTATCATTTGTGAATAGCAGTAAAACTGAATAAACTGTATGGCTGTAATTTTGTATTCTGGCCTGCCACCTTAGTGTGTTGAAGGAAGAGAAATTAGAAGTTCATTCAGCATCTTATAGAATGGCAATCAATGCTTCACACACCTTTAGTAATTGATTAGTATTTCTCATTTAAAAAAAGGATTTAATTTAATATACTGTGGTAGTAAAATGTTTGAGGTTTTACTTACAAAAATACTTATTTCAGGAAAAAGACATGGTAAATTAGTTGGTGGGATTCTCATTTATAAGTCACAGCTTTTGTAAATATTTCATATCTTTAGACAAATAATATGTTGAGTCTGTAATCATGTTGCTGGAGAGATTCCTTTGAGAGAGCAAAAGCAGTCAGGTTAACCCTTAGTATTTCACCCATCCCTTTCAATATGCCAACTTTAGGTACTCTAAGTACTGAGATTTTCTCTTTATAGGTGAGGAAGCATGCTATCCTAAAATTTTAATAACAGAAAAATTAGCTTTTATTATCACTTCAGTTCATCCAATACTTCCTTTCTCTGATTTTATCCATAAGTCACTTTGAAGCCAGTTGGTACAGGCACTGATGTTTGGCAATTGCTAAACATGGATCATTTCAGCTCTGATTCATCATAACTAATTCAGCTGAGGTATCTAATTTGGGAACCTGGTTGCCTGAAGGTCTCTCTATAATTTATGAACCTAATAATTGCTGAGAGGTGAGATGAATCAAAGCCTAATTACATAGATGTGAAGCTTTCACATTTAATATAGGTAGAACAAGGAAAAACAAAGAAAAAAAAAATTAGAACTCCCAAAGTAAATTCACCTCCAAAGACTGGTATTACTGAAGGAGTTTTCGCTATGCCAGCAAATCAGTGTCTCCAACAAATAACATCAGTTCCTTCCACAGCCACCAGCAGCCAGTTTCAATCACTCATACCACTGCAGCCACTGTCAGCTCCCCCTCTCTTTCAAGCTTTCCCTTCTCTTTTCAGCTTCTGCATTTTCTTCAGCTGTTTTATGTTCCTGCCTAAACACATCACGCCAGATAATGAGGTAACCAAGACTCAGATGCAGCATGACTGCTTTGTATGCAGATGAGTCTGATGCATACACTTATCCCCAGGGTTACTGAAGGTCTCAGATCTTACAGTAGGTGTCTCAGTTCCCCAGACAGTTCCTGGGAGAGGCTGGTTCACCTCCAAAGCAAGCGATGCTGCCCTAGCAATCCTTCTATAGACTTCACAGTGACCATGGGGATCCTCATTGTGAGTGAACTGAAGCAAATGAAAAATGTCCTATGGGCTCCATGGGAGCCAGGTGGAGCTGAGCTCTCCTATTCCCAGAAGGGAGGGATCCTGACAGTCACCAGGACAGGGGGAAGCCTTGTTTTTCAGCCCATACAACTATGCCTGTTGTAAACCACACAAAATTTCCCCTCTCCCCTAAGCCGTGTCCTCAGCTCCCTTTTGGCTTCTCACTTTCTGTCCTTCTGCCTTTGGTTCTGCACAGCCTCCTGCCTCACCTCTGGGAGCAAAGGGGCAGTACACTCACAGATTACAGGAACAGAAGAGCTTACACTCAATTTAAAAAGAGATTTCAGAAAGCTCGTGATTCCCCCAAATCTTTTAATGACAAAAAAGTGTTTGCAGGTAGCAAATGAATTTACTTTCTAAGAAGAAACCTGTAAAATAGAAAATGTATCAGAGTGAGTACCTAATGATTCAGTTTATTGTTGAGCGTTAATTCCATGTTTCAGTATTACTGCTTGGTGCTTTTTCCCCCTAGTTTTCTTAGAAATTGCACAGAACCTGGTTAATTTTTTCCAAGCTGCAGCAAGGTGTGTTACTGTAGTCATTGCAAAAGAAAACTACACAAGACTAAGTAGTTGTTTAAATAAAATTTTCCTTAGTTTTAATTAAAAACAAGCAAATTGCAAAGTTAAAGAGAAATGTGGATTTTTTAAAATTAAAGACTCTGGGATTTCTTATTCACAGAGAAATGCTACATGTACAAATTTAGCATGTTTTGCTTTTTCTGTCACTGTGGTTGATACAGCCCCAGTTCCTGTTCCTCACTGGTAAGATACCACATGAATAACACCAATGAGCATTTTGCATTTCTTAAGCTGTAGAATATCTATTCATGTTCATGAGCCTCCTTTTCTTGTCGTGTGTGTTATATGAGAGATAGCTGAATATACATGCATAAAAATTGCTACCTAATGCAAAATATTTAATTATTTATATTTTAGTTAATATAACCAGTATATTTTATTTTAATTTTAATGTTTTGCTTGGGTTTCCAGCAAAGGGAAAGCCCATTCTGAAAGAGGAATGGATTCAACAAGAGAAAATATCTGTACATTGAGATACAGGCATGCATACTATATTGTTTCCTGGTTCGTGATCAGATTGCAAGTCCCAGGATTCAGTGGAGTTTAAAAAGCACCCTGGTGCTCATGATCTGATCACAAGGCAAAAATAATACAGTAGGCCTGTTTCTTATTCAGTTTGTTGAAACAAGTGATTGTGACAATTGCCAAAATGTGCCATGTGACTGCGCATACAATAATGCAATTAATCGTAAAGAATACCTCCTTGACAAAAGCACAGCTGTCCTCATGAGGCTTTATACATCGAGACAAATCCTATGTTGAGGACTGAGAGCCACACATATTCAAAAGGGTTTTGTTGCCTTATTTGAATACATCTTATTTCTTACAGTACTGTGAGCACATCACATTCCAGGAAGGTGAGATTAGTAAAGCCATTAATGTGATTGCCTCCAACATCCCTGAAAAACAATAAGGAAAGTGGTTTTATTCATGTATTGTGTAATAGTGTTGCAGGAGGGAGCTTAAGGTCTGGGCTAGTCTTTTTTTTATTCTCACTTTCCTTTATCTATTTATTCAAAAAATAGCCTAAAATTATTACTTAGTTTTGTTTATGAATGTAAATACCAGATAAAGAAAATGATACCCTTTTTTATTTGGTGTTATCTTATCTCTATTTATGGCTTAACTCACCAGTCCTCTCAGCAATAATAGGCTGATATATTGGCATTTCTTATGTGTAATCTGTGTACCACAATAAATAGAGACCACTAGGTGGAGATTTTACATTGCAGTGCATATTTGTATATTCTAGATTTTACTTAGGATAAACACACGTTTGCAGTAACTGATTTAGTTTGAAACTAAACTGAAGGCAGAATTTTGCTAAACTCATGACAGTCATGAAAACAAGCAGCTTTGAAGGTTTATGCTGGCAAAGGACTGGTATTTTTTAGACAGCCAGTTGAAACACTTTGAGGTTCAACTTTGGTGATGTTATACATTTTTTAAATGTCACATCTTTAAAAGAGGCTTGGTCTCATGGAATAAACAGATTATGGATTTTTATCTTCACAGAAAAGACATATTAATTTATCAAATAAAACGTTTGCATCATTTAGTTATATCCAGTCAATAAGAGACATTTAACAACAGATCTTCTTAGGAGAAATCTCGAGTGTATTGTTTATCATTGATCTACATAAATTAAATCAAGGATTTTTTATCATACTTTATAACACAATATGTAAGTGTAAGAAATATGCAAATGTAAACTTTTGAGAGAATCCAAGATTAGATGTAGTTACATTGCTTTGAAATTTAAAGTAAGTTTTATAGAAACTGCGCAAAAAAAGATTTATTTTAATTGCCAGTAGCAAGATATAGCACAAATAGTGATATTTGATAGTAGGTTCTTAATGTATTTGATTTACCAGCAACAGATTCATTGATTGACTGAAAATACACTAAATTGAACAGCTCAAACCCTTCCCACCATGTTTATTAAATAATTAACATTCTCTGTATGATTACTGTAGGTTTGCCATACATGCTATGACCTTTTTTTCCCTCCTATGGTTTCCCATGGGAAGTAGTAAGGCTGGAGAGGTATTTCAGCTCCTCCTTCCTCCATTGCCTCAGTACTTGTTCTGTGGAGTCTGGACCAAAGGCTGCTGGTGCCAGCTCTGATACCAGCAGCTGCCTGCTATGAGCTTGACTATGTCAATGTATCATTAAAGACACAAAGTTGTTAATTTTCTTTGCCCTGAGCCAAAGGGCTAGGAGTAAAACCTGAATTTTCTGCTAGACAATCCAATAATATATTTCTCTGGATACTGTTAAAACCAGCTTTTATGAGAAACCGAGACTGTACTTTTCAGGTACTGATTTCCTTGGTGGGACCAATGGAAAATGCCAACATCTCCCTCCCATGTCCTGCAAGCTCTGCCATACATGTAATTTTCTGTTACAGTCATAACAGTGGTGTCTGCATGGGAAATTGCCCAAGTATTTAATTATATTTTAGTTTTCTAAAACGAGATGATAGGTGTCTGCTGGTTGCATCCAGGGATTGCCAGTTTAGATCATGAGGTCCCAGTAGGCCTTTTGAGAAAAGAGATATAATAAAT
Organism: Sterrhoptilus dennistouni; assembly: GCA_013397095.1. Classification (NCBI taxonomy): domain Eukaryota; kingdom Metazoa; phylum Chordata; class Aves; order Passeriformes; family Zosteropidae; genus Sterrhoptilus; species Sterrhoptilus dennistouni. The sequence continues at coordinate 15,542 of VWZU01016815.1, read as the reverse complement.
ATATGAATAATTCTAACAAATTTTGCAACTTAAGGAATGTTCTTTAGTTTTAACAGAAACATAGTAAGGATACTCCTAGCATGGAAGACATCTACAAGAAACCCAGATCCCAGTTTTGATCCTGATGACATGGTTAACATGGAGGATTGACAAGTGTGAATCTTTTATAAAGATGTTTGAAGGTCTTAAAGAAAGAAAAGATCATGGAGGGAAAACAAAAAGATGGCTTGATGGTGAACATCGTGGTGGTGCTGGGTTGATGGTTGGACTTCATGATCTTAAAGGTCTTATCCAACTGTAATGCTTTTATGGTTCTATGAAAAGTTACTTGGCTATTGAACAATATGAATATGAAAATATTCAAGAGTAATACTTGCCCCCCATCTGCTAAACAAACAAACAAACAAAACCACACAAAAAATCCCAAACACAAACAAACAAACAAACAAGCAAACCTGGTAAATTATGAAGTGAAAGGCCCAAAACTGAACACAGGATTCAAGATGCAGGCCCTCCCCAGTGCTGAGTACAGAGAAAATGTCATTTGCAGACATAACTTCACTGCCTGTTCCTTTCTTTTTAAATCAATGGCATAAGGACATGTATTGCTGCTGCAGAAACAAACACATCACAGGTGATGAATGGGGCTTTCACAGACAGGGAGAAAATGGGCACTCACAGCCATTTCAATTTCTGTAGATCGCCAAGTACCGAGGCTTAAAACTAGTGAGATATGCCTGAGATACCTGTTGACAAAATCATATAACGTGGAAAATGGGAAGACACGACACAGATTGAAAAAAAAAAAAAAGAATTAGTCATCTAGACATGATTGACTACACAGGATGATGGAAAACATTACAAGAAAACATCAATGACAAAAATAGTGCCCTTGCAATGAGCATTAGAATTTTGGCCATATGGTTTAATATTTTTTTTAATTCCTATTATTGTACTGTTGTGAGAAAAAGCCCTGTCATTCTCAGGTCTGATCTGGAGAATCTGGGAATACACTGGGAAATAACATCAAGTTGATTTGGGGTTGCTTAAGCAATCCCCTTTCTTACTACAAAATCCAGTTCATCTGGGTCATGTCTGGAGATGGCATTTGAACACAGGGTGTTTGAGGTCTTATTCTCTGTCACTGACAGCAGTTGCTAGTCCTGGCTCTCCTCTTCCTCAAAGGTTGCATCATCTTCCACAGGACAATCCTGGAAAGGGAACAGTGTTCAAAACAATAGAAAGAAGAGAAGAAATTCTTACGCTCCAAGAAGTCACATCTTCAAGTGCCAGTGGTGGGACCTGAGTCCTTATCAAAAAGAAAACGTTTCATGACAGTTTCACAGCTTAGTTTCATGACAAAATGAGGTGTTTCTTACTATACAGACTTATTTTCTGTTTAGTTTCTTTATTAGTTTAGTTTCTTTATTTTTCTGTGGCAGGGAGCAAGACTAGATCTCTGTATATTGCATCCAAGGCTGCCTGCACCTGTGCACATCTGGCACATCTGACCAACATGATCAAAACATGAATTTCAAAGCAAATGCTGCTCTATATTGTTAAAAAGGTGATCACAAAAGTGACTGTATATTGATTTTGTTTAATGTATGTGTTCCATGTGTTCCATGTAATAATGTAAGAAACTCATATAGTAATTAAAGAAACTTACAGTATACTCACACTTTACCTTTGTACCTTGCTGAAAACTTCATCTGGGAAAAAATGGATCTGGTTGTGTGTGAGTGACCTAAAGGCAGCTGGTACCTCATGTTAAAATTAGGCTTTAACTAGTCAGTGTTGCAAGAGTCAAAAATCAGACCTTACAGCTGAGTGAGCTGACACAGGGTCAGAGACAGGAAAGGACTTTGGGCACATTTGGTTTACATTATGCCAGGTGCAGTAGTTGGGTGACTCACCTTGCCTGTGAAGCCTGGGTAACCTCAGCTTGTCATCTGTCCTTATTGTTTAAATTCTCAGATGAAGTTTGAGTGGCCTCTGGCACTGTGAGATGCTGGGAAATGACAGGCATCTGTTTGGTCCATTTGGGAAGTAAATGTACTCAACTACTTTGACCAAACTAGCTGAAGGCCAGGGAACTTCATTGCTGGGTTTTGAGACTGGCATCTTTTAACTATTTTCCTTTGGTGAGCCAGACAGGTCTTCAAGAATTTGTCATACTAAGCAAGTATTCATCCATACATAAATTTGGACAACTTTTAGGACTGAACTGACAAAATTAAATAGCGACTTGACAGTTGTCATTAAGAATTAATAACCCTGAAATTCCTGACTTGGTAAATTCAGCAATATTGGGTGGGTGCTCATTACCCCACTACTGGCTGCACAACCGGTCATCTTCAGTGAGTGGCCTGGGGCTCCCATGCTTTAAGGAGTAGGAATGACAAACCCCTGGAGCATCCAGCTCACTAATTGCAAACATTTACACTTCAAAAGGCACATCTCCTCACACCCCAAGCTCTCTTTGGAGGAGAGACATAAACACTCTCTGTATGCAATCCTTATGACCTGTTAGTTGGCTGGTTTACCCTGCTGGCACATATATTTTGTCAGATGAATTCCACATTGAAGTGAGCTTTGCAGCAAAATGCTCACAGCATTCACTACATACTAGTAAATCACCTAATAAATATCTATAGTAGCTCAACTTTTTCTGCAGTCACGTAATGCAGAGTGTGTTCGGGTATCTCTTTGCTTGTAAAACAGCTTTAGGCTGGAGACCAGAGGGAGCTCTACTCGCAGGAGGGTTATGGTATTTGAAACAAGTGGAATTGAACAAACAGTGCTGTTTCCATGCAGCTGCAACCTTCTGGCTATTGGTGGAGGCCTGGGAGAAGGAATTCTTGAGGGAATGTCTTACACATGACTCACCAAGTTTGTCTGATCACACGGAGAGGCATTTTGGGACCTCTTTTTAGAAAGGGATTGGACACCTAGATGCAACACCCCCAAATTACCTTGGTAAGATTCTTTCATCAGGAAGGCCATAAAACCCTGATGCTGTGTTTCCTAGGACTGCAGTGATTTACATTCACAGAAAGAAAATGTAAGTAAAACTTAAATCGAGTTTAATATCCTACTGCCCATAGGCTACAATACAGGCAACTGAAACAAAACAGGTATTTTACATACATATAAATTTATATATGTGTACAAATCAGAGAATCATAGGATATTCTGAGTTGGAAGGGACTTACAGACAGGGATAAGGTTCGATTCATCATCAAGTCCAACTCTTAAGCAAATAGCCCACACTGTTGTTGAACCTGCAGCCTTGGCATTATTAGCCCCGTGCTCTGACCTACTGAGCTCATAACGAGAACATCTGAGAAACTGCCGACAGAACAATTTCCACCAGAGAATGCAGATGTGTTTAAGTCACTCCACTTCTCTGAGAAATTGGATGCTTTGATTTTAGTGCCGACCAGAGGGAAAACAGCATCTAAACTTGCCTCTTGCTTGCCAAGGCACTTTCCTTGCTTTCTCGGATTTAAGGGAAGGGCTTTTTCAGGGCCCCAGCCTGGCAGCCCATCTGAAGAGCTGTCCCAGTGCTGTAATAACTTGACTGAGCTGAGGGTTTTGGGTTTATGAATCCTAATAAATAGGCAGGAAGAAATATTTTAGAAGGGATCAACATGAAACATTTCAAGATTTTTTTTCAAACATTTCATAGAGAATTCTTTCTTTTTTCTTTTGCTCCCGGGTGCTGTAAAAACAACACCCACATTCCAAAAATTTCCAGGAATGTAATTACCATTTTCCTGCAAATTTATAAAGCTGCAACCTGGTACTAACAACTGAGTTGTCCACTGCATTACCCTGCTACACTCTGATATGCATGTATAAAGCTGTGGCAACGTAAAGAAGTTCCCAGAGCGCATCTAAAATTCCAGATATCTGTGTAATTTTAGTAAATATATGTACACAGTGAAGATCCTTAGAAGTGTAAAATAGTTTAAGGGTGTTAATAAGGACATTAGGATAAAGCTGGAATTCTGATAAATCAAGATAATTAGGCTTTCCCTGAACCATATCAAAGATACATCCACTTTATTTCCTATAAAAGCTAGTAATGTTTTCAGTGGTAAATCATCTATTGAATTTTAATGAAAAACAGAATATGGATGCTGATTTGTCTGTGGCATATCTGTGTTTTTGTATATGGGATTCAAAATTTTTATTGTCTTTTCTGCTGATGGTGAGTAGCAATTATACAACCAAATTAAGAAATCTCACGGAAATTGGGTATCAGAAGTCTTCTAGACTATAAGCAAGGCAGTGAGATAGACAAATAGAGAAATCTAATGTTGATGCAAAATACTATTAGAAGATGAGTTTATAAAAAGAACATAAAATAGATCCATGTAGTCAAGAATCTCATACTGTGGTATATTGTCTATCATGGAGACTTACAAATTGTTTATAGTGAAAATCTCGGCATGATAATGGAAATGTCCTAGGACAAGACTAAAAGTCAAAAAGTGACAGTAAAATCTGGAAAGTTTGCATCAATTTCACTAAACGAATATGTTTGGTAATCTCAAATTTCAGGCAAAACCATAGAAGATGATGAGAACAGACCATGACTGGACCAGATAAATGTAGATCCAATTGTATAAGTTGATATTTGAACGAAAGTAAAGAAGAATATTTTTTAAAATGAATTGCTAGAAGGTAGAAGTCTTTCTTATGTATGGACACTATCAATCTTTGAGGAATCCTTGCTGGGACACCAGAGTGCAGTATGGCACTTGATTTGTGAGTGAACAGGAAAGGTGCAGTGTGGAAAGTCATAAACTCAAATGAGTGCATCCAAAGATAGAAGCTGAGGGGTGAAGGTAAAGAAACAGGAAAGAGGCACAGGAGGATGATTTGAAATACCCAGTACAAGAAAAGGAAGTGAAAGATATGTAAGAACTTCACTAGAAGGCAGACAGGGGGAGAAAATACAAAGCAGGAGATGGCAGTAAAGTTGTCACGTTATTTTCTGACCGAAAATGCTTCAGAATCACAGATGTCAAACGTGGTGTAGAGGGCATCATACTCCAAGATAGGGATTCTTTACTAGCCAGCACTGGTCTCATTGATCTGACTTCCTCATTGCTGTTTGGATTGAGAGTCAGCATGGAGATCAATGAGACGCCAAGTACATATCTGCAAATGCACACGTAGCAATGTATGTATACATCTAAGACACTTAAAATGATTGAAATCATCATAGAATATGAATTCTTCATATCTACTGGTAGGTAGCTCTAATGAGCATACTTCATACATACATTCCCTACTTGTGTGTGGGAATTCCTGCAGCCAGTCTAAAGGATTCAGCACACTGATATGCAGTGATTACCCACTGTCCACAGCAGTGGATAATATAACAGGGATTCTGTAGCGATGCCACAGCTGGGGTTTATTTGAGGTATGCTTTTAGAGACCCTGTCAGTGTTCTTTGCATGGTGTAATTTCCTCATTCATCAAAGGAAAGAAAATATTCAATTATGTTGAAACCTCCAGACTTGTCAGGCTTGTGCGTCATCTGCTGACTATTAGCAACAAGAGTGTGTGTTAGCTGGAGGAGCACATCTCACAACCACATTTCATTTCTTGTACTTAACAGATGTTGGAATGCTCACCACAGTTCTCTTCATCTGCCCCATTCCCACAGTCATTTATGTTATCACAGTGAAATGCTCATGGGAGACATGTTGTATGATTTCTGCATGGAAAATAACCCATTTGGCAGACACTTCCAACAGAAATATTTTCCATCAGCCAGGATTCTGAGAAAACATTGGAAGACATTTCCTCTATAGCTGATTAAGTTTCAAATTAGAAAGGTCTGATAAAAGTACAAGCACCACATTTGAATACTTCATTTTTACTTTAAAATGCATTGTGTGTCATTATAATTCAGCCTTTTGCATTACAGTATCAGCCACAAATGGCTTACCATCACTGAAATTTCAGAAGAGATAGCTCAAAATTTGTTTTTGCCTTTTTTTTCCCCCCTCTCTTTCCCATCATCTGCAGAACACTGTGCTGGCCAGAATATCAATGCAGTTTCCTGGTAGACTGAATCCTTGAAGATGTAAGCATTAAGCAGCAGAACGCTGTGGCATGGCTGGGGATGGACAGGGATGTGGTACCTGGGGAAAATATAAGTCTCATAGCTGGGGGAAATGGAAGTCCCATGTGAAGAGAGAAATTCCAGCTGAAGCATGTGGAAAGCAACTTCCCATGCTGAAGGCAGCTGGGCAAGAAGGAAGTGTTCATGTACACATCAGAGACATACAACTACATAGAACACTTTCTGCACACAGTTACAGTAAAATATTTGAACAATTGGAAAGTCAAATCATAGTACAAATCTGCAGAGTTGGACTCAGTTTCATGGCTTTCCTTTTTTGCCATAGTGAAATTATATTTATAGTCTTGTAAATCACTAATTTAAACAAGATGTTCAAAGCAAGGAAATAGCTTTTATTTCCTCTTTTGGGGCACATCACAAAGTACTACCAGAACATTTGCAGAAAATCTGCTCTATTGTTTCATTACATGTATGGAGCATATGTTCACTTGTAAAACACTTCTTCCCTTTCAAAAGGATTACAGGAACCAAGAAAAACCAATGAAAGAACACTAAAACTGGAAAGAAAAAGCAAACCAGACAAAACAGGAAAGTTCTTTGTATCATACAGAGCTGATTCTATTTTTACTCATTAGCCATGTCTTTCAAAAGAGAAGTTCAAATTTGAAAAAGTAAATTTTATTATAATCTTAGTTGAAGAGGAAGAAATGTCTATTAACTCAGCTTGCAAAGACAGACATTCTGACTGTAGGCCCTTGAGATTCATCTGGAATATAGTCCAGATTAAAATGAAATATATAGGATAAAATTATGAAAAGGAATGACAGAAACAAAGTGAAGTAATCTGGTTCCTAAGAGATCAATGGACAGAATCAACAAGGATGGAAAGAACAAAAATTCAGCTAAATGGTGTTCCTTGAAAAGTAAGTTTTAATCTTATCTAAATATGTCCTCATAATACTACTCAATGCAAAGAATTGTATTTGAGGAACATAGCCGATTCCTAGCCCAGGCTTGAGTTCTACATTCAATTTTTTGGATGCTTCAAGATACTCTTTGCCTTGCAACTGAGTTTTTTTCTAAAAATTTCTTGCTGTAAAATTTGAAGATGAATGATGAGATTAACACTAACTGTTTTGAAGGTTTTTGTAGGGATCCACTATGTGGACAGAACTAGGTAGTTTAGACTGGTTAAACTATAGATCTTTGTATGTCAGTACTTTAACAATTAGACTCTGATAGTTTGGTGTTCTCAGTGAAGCTCTTATGGTAGTGCTGATATTTTTAGTTCTAACACATTTTTTCATGTATTGAACCTTGCACAGAGGTTGAACTGGAAAAAGCTTCTCTCTGTATTCATTCAAAGACAGAAAAAGCCTTTTTCAAAAGTACATGTATATGTTCAGTGTAGCCTGACAGTCCCTTTTAAAGAGCTGTGTCCATGACCTCTTGAGAGAAGCAAAGCTGCAACAGAATGTATGTGGCGTAGCAGAGCTCAAAATGAGCCCTGAGTCTCTCTTCCCTCTCAGCATTCAGTTAATTGCCCTGGCAGACAAGAAACCTACTATTATTCAAACAGAGAGGTCTTGCTCTTTGAGTTTTTTTCTTTGAGTCTCTAAATTCATTTTAACTTGTCTTATTTTCCTTTTCTCTCAAGCACAGTGCTCTGAAGGCTGCACCTGTTCCTGACACACTTTCCAGTAACCCTGACACACTTTCCAGTAATGCTGACACACAAACAACAGTGTCATCTGCTTGGTATCCACATCCATTCTCATCAATGCCTGCAGTTATTATGTGGTGCAGGTCCACAAGGCTCATGATTTACTACTCCATGAACAGCACTTTGGCTGACAAATAGATACAGATAAAGCAAAAGCTTCTCTCTCAAAGCAATAATGCCCTAAAGGCAGTCCTTTCTTCACCATGTGATAAAATTTGGTCTTCAGATTTCTGCCTATGATGAAGTTGTGCCTTCTCCACTTACCACTACATCTTCCCTATTCCTCACAATAAATTTCTGAAGGGCAAAAATCAACCAAAACATTGCATTTATTAAATTCATGCAACATGTGCACAGCTCTCAAACCTGTCATTGTTATTCAGTGCTTTAATGAAACAAGTCTATAAATTGATTGCAAATATGGTAGTACAAACAAGGAACATTGGCTCCTTTAGTGACTGTGATTGTAAGAACAGTTTTGTTTAAAGCAGAAAAATTAAAAGATTCTCTACAAATATCCAATTTGTGCAAAAGCTCTCCATTGCAATAAGACAGATCCAGAGATTTCAGCACTGGTTAAAATTGTTTTATTGAAAGCCTCTAGTTGAATCAATACTGCTTGAAGCCATTGTAACACGTAATTGTGGCACATTTCAGATGATAACAGAATATCTTTTAATCCTATTATTAATGCTTCCAGGTCACTGTGAGACAGTTTGCTTACTTAGCTTCAAAATCACTGACTGAGAGCTCAGTAGGAGCACAGCTGTTGTCCACTTACTACATAAGAAGGAAGAAATGAAAAGAAAGAAAACAATAAAACAACCAATGCAAATGAATTGTAGGCACTTAGAATTAGTAAAAAAAAATGGAAAATGGAAAAAAGAAATATTTTAATTTCTGTTTCAATAAAGACACACACATTAAAACATACCTAAAATCATTTACCTGTGGACAGATATAAATTTTCCTAACCATTTTTTCCCCGATGTGTCTTTTCTAGCTCTGAAAAGAAAGATTTGGTCTTATATCAGATTTTCCATTGAAAACCCCCCAGCTGGATAGATTCCAACTACAGGATGAAGATATATTTGATGAACTGCAAGAATTATTGTCATAAAATTTTGAAAGTTCTGTGTATTGTCAACATGAAACGTTCATGCCTGAATAGTGGAGCAGGATTAAAGCAAAATAAAATTTAGATAAAATTCATTTTTGAAATTTATAAAATCTAAAAAAGATGACATTGTCGTAGGGTTTTTGCATAAATATAAAATGTACTTGCTTTAGGGCTCCTGCACTTACTATGATGACAGGCACAGTGTTCCACAGGAAAACAACATCTTTGAATGCTCTTTTTGAAATAAATGGGTGGTTTACCAGCTTATTCTTTTCCCTGGTTAAAAAATGACTGACACTATAATTCATGCTAAGTAGTTGTATGACACTTAAATAGGATTGATTCTGTCATTTTTAATAGCTGGGGGATCTTTATTGTCAGTGGTGCTCCTGTTAAGGACTGGACAGTAAATCCCTCCCTGACACTGAGAAACAGCTACTCTGAAGAAGCAGCTACTCTGTGAACAGTAGTTTGCCATAAAAAGAAAAGCCATAACAGTCTGGATTTAAACATTTTATCCATAAATTTGTTACTAAGAGAATTTCTAGGCAGTGACACAAAAAGTCTGAAACCGCTGTAAAGATACCAGGGCTTATCAAGTCAGACTGATGAGACTTGTTCAGATGCTGAAGTTTCAGTCACTGATGATACCATCAACTACAAAGTTACATCTCTGGTTTGAAGAACCTTCTTTCCACTCAGAAGGGTTCTAGTTTTGCTTCTCCAACACGCCCAGGATGCTGGATCGTTAGTTTTCACAGGTCTTGGCATGTGAGGAAGGTATGTGAAGTTAATTCTGGCTGGAAGCCTTTGTGTCTCAGTGGCCTGCTGGGGAGAGCTTTTTGGGGAATAAATGCAAAAGAGGGCGCTGGTTCTGGCCAGCCATTAGAGGGCAGTAAAACACCATATTTTCATTCAGGCGCTGCTCGTTCGCACCAAGGGCACTTTCTGAAGGTTAAACAGCCCTTCGAATATCAACAGGATTTAAAACCAAGGGATGTCTTCCACTCTTTTGGGGTGGATTCACATATCTGTTCTAGGAATTGTAGAGTAGACATATAGTAAAGCCTAAACAGCCCGTAATCAATACAAGCATTTTATGCTACAGATGTTCTCCACGGAAACACACTGCCCATGTGGGTTTTCCAGACAGAACTGTGTCCTGTGACATTCCCAAAGCTGGTATACTGAACGTGTTCATTTGTAGGCACATTTTAGAGTAGGAAGCAAGTCAGGAGCTGATCAAGCATTCTTTCACTTCATATTTCTGTATGTGAGGCCTGTAGGACCCATCCATGCAGGAAAAGTCTCTCTGATTTTTCATATCTCCTTCCCCATGGAATTTCCTTGTACCTGTGATTATTTGAGGCTTCTGAGCAGGAACTGGTTCTTCTCTGCCTTGGAGTGCCCAAATGAATTCAGGATGCCTCCGGAGCAGTCTGAACTGATCTGGCTAAAGGGAACAGAGACTTTACAGTTAAACCAAGACAATTGATAACAAAATTGGTTCAAGCCTTATTGTCAATTATTGATAGGGAGCATATGGAAAAAGAAATTTGGAAGAACGGTAAAGTGAATATTCATTTTTTTTCCTAACAGTTGAGAATAAATAAAGGTATATTTAATGGTGTAGAAATAGGAAACAAAGCAAAATATGCGTTGTTAATAAATTATTTTCAAATTTTGTTTCTTCTAGTCAAAACTGTAGTAATGAAAGCAATATATTAATTTGTGTAATTAAAAAGTGAGTCATCACATGGTTTTTATTAACAAGATTGTCTTAATCCAAATGTTGAAAATGGAATTAAAGTTTATGTTAAAAAAAAAACTTTTCATGAGTAGAGTTTCAATAGCAAAACACAATGAGTTTAACGTAGCTATTCTTAAGTGAAATTCAGTATATTAAACCACAGCATATTTCACTACTTTGTAACAGGGTGTCTACAGAACAAATACATACATTCTCTATTAGTTATTTTCTGTCTCTTACAGGCTGGCAATTTTGAAAATTTCCTGATAGTAATATTTTTCTGTTTTCTGTTTCAGTATCTTATTTGGATTATATTATGACCTTTCCTTTGTGCATTGTTAGGGAAAAAAGGTAACTTTTCACAAGATGAGAAATTACCATTCCTGAGCTAATTACAGTGAGAACCATTTATTTATGCCGTTGTAATGCTTCAGAAATTACTAAGAATGAGAAAAATGTTTATTATTGAAAAATAAGTTGTGCAAGAACTGGAAAGGCTTAATCCTAGAAATTTTGTGTAAATTAAAAGCCTGTATCTTCTACTTTTATATGATTATACACAGTGATTCAATAGGAAAGGACTTTTCTCATAGAAGCAATATTTTTGGCAATATTTTCTGAGATTCAAAGGGCTCTATCAAATGTTTAACTCTAATTTTAATATGCTCATACTGAAAGGATTTTCCTTGCCAAAATATCAAAATTTTTGTTTCAATGAAGAACTACTTATGAAAACCCAGTTGTTAAGCTAAATACCTATTTTTTAATCTAAAATGTAGGAAATGTGTCATGACACTGGTGTGAAGCTTGCTGTTTACAATGATTTATTATCAGTACTTTCACTAAAAGGATCAGTTTATTCTGCCTATGTACATTGGATGAATTTAATATCATCAACATTTACACTCATCTAGTTGGACAATTCTGTCATTTTGTGATATCAAATTTCCTCATGTGCTGTGAACATTTTTTCCATAAAATTACATGTTTTAAAATATGGTAAATGAAAATTCCTCACTGATTCCTTACTTTAGATGAAGTACCTGGCTAATTCCTTAATGTAACAAAAGTTGCTGACTGTGTCCCAAAAGGCGGTCGGATTTAGAAAGAATTAAGAAATCTTATATTGGATTTCTAACAGAGGAACAAAATGGAGCAGAAATAGCATTGCTGACAGTCTGAAGTCAGGAAGCTTAGAAGGCAATAAAACGTTTATGGCCATCGAGCAGTGCTTAGGGTCTGGTCACCTTTGTAACTTCTCCCATAAAGAAATCTCCAGTTCGGGTTGGTGTGGCATTGAGCATGTTCACAGCCTGCTGCTTCCCACTTCTAAAGGAGAAATCTGTCACCCATTAGCTTTTTGAAAAGTGTTTAAAGCATTTGAACAGTTCTGTCTGACTTTGGGATTACTACTGCTCTCATCTGAGAAAGAGTGTAAGAGATTTAATTTTACTGGATCTTTGAGTGATTTCTGACAAGTTAACTTTGTTTTATGGGAGAGATTTCTTTTATTAAATAGTAAGTTACTTTGTATGGGTGATGAAAACTTTGAATTTGCTGATTTTGTGTTGCAATACAAACATATCAGTTTGATTTTTTCACATTCAATGCCATCTAAGTATGAATATCCAAATATTTAAACATGTAATCAAACACTACATGGAGTTGGCCTGCTGAAGTCAGGTTGCTCAGTTGTGCCCCAGAGTGATTTCTGAAATGACACTTTCTCAAAAAAAACCCATTACTCTTTGTCCTAGTTATTATTATGGGAAGTTAGTATTTTCTGCTCCATGCTATGGCAGTCTTATATATCCCTCTCTAAATAAAATGCTTTTTTCCCCAAGAATGAGGATAACAAAGACATTCAGAAGATCTTTAGCTACACCAAGATCTTCATCTGCAATGCCCTGAACTGGAAAAACAGATGTGAAAATGGGACAAATTAAAGGCTCAGCTCAGGCTGTGACGAACAGGAATCCAGTCCTTCACTTGGGGTGCCAACAAAGATAGTGCTCTGGCCAGGGGGCCAGGCACAGTGTGACAGAAGTGACCTTGCCTGCAAGAGAGAATGAGCAAAAGCAAAGTGGAGGTAGGACACTGGTGTAAAGGCAGAGTGTTGCTCAGGCAAGAGATGGCTGATGAGCACCAGGCAGTGAACTCTTTGTGGCCAATGGGCTGTGATGTGCCCCCTAAAAGTGTAGGGGAGTGCTCAGGAAAGTGCTCAGGAGGATATGAGCACATGTTGAGGAAGACCCGTGCTAAAAAGGAAGGTAGGATGCCTGCTGTGGATGTCAAACATTTCATACTCAATTAATGAAGCAAATGTGAGATATCTTTTGAGGAAATAAACCTCCAATATGAGATTTTTTAAAAAAATAAAATGGAAACTAATAATTTTCAGTCATTTTGCCATCCATCTAGTGATTTTTTAAATGCTGCTGGACTGGGGCCACTTCTATGTCTCATCATAGCAGGCTATAAAGAACAACTATATGTTTCTAATTCTGTTTGTTGCCTGATTAAAACTGGCATCAGAAAAGTGACTGAACTGTCACAGGGAGAAATTGTTTCTATTCCTGCTTCAATCTTTTAAAAACAGAAAACAGATGTTCCTTTCATTGTCAACTGTCAAGTAGCTCCAAACAAGAAAAGCATTTGTGCTATAGGCAGGCCTACAATAGTGTATATATGGACAGGATATTTTCTTGTACAGGTTTTCTAGGTTACCTGAGACAGTTAATTTCGGTCTCCTTTTTTATCCTTTACTCTGTTTTCTCATTGTGTTTTCTCACATAATATTGTTTGCGGTGTTCTTTAGATATGACTAGAAATGGTTCAAGGTGCGAAAGAGAAAATATAAAAAAATGTTGCTTTGCAACTGGTGACTTTTGTTCTCAAATTTGGATCAGCTACACATCAATTCAACTTAACTCCCTCCAACACTTTCAACAAGCTAGCAGACTTGCGGGCAGTGCCTATGATATTTTTTCCCAGACAGCTCTAACCACTCAGAAGAAAACATGCTTTACCTGCAGTTAAAATCCTATCTCTTAACATTCACACAGTGGAGTTTTTTGAGTTAATGAAGGCACTATCAGGTCAGCACTCCTTGCAGAAGACATTCCAGAGTGCTGTCATCAGGTACTTTTCTTGCTCAGATAGTACAAGACTGGCCTGAGGCATTCTGTGACATTATGTTGTCTTCAGCGTCTTGTTTTACCATTTTAATAATTCTTTCCATGGGCAGGGAAGAGTGACTTGTTTTCATGCTTCACTATAGCCTGAGTAATTTCCCCTTAAAAATTGTTTGTTTGCTCCATTCAGCTATAGCTGCATTTATAGAGTATATATTGTTTGAAACACAAAATATAGAACTGTTTTAAGTAAATGGGAATAAAATAAAACTGTGCTGAAAGTGATACATATATGGGTGCTTTCTGAGGAAAAAAAGTTTAATTTTCATTCATTGTTTTCAGGAGCTTTGTGTGAAGAACACTTTTTTTTTTTTTCCTGAGATGTCAAGACACTCGAAGAACTTCCTACCAGCCACAGAAGGACAGATTACCAAGCAACTATTTCCATGAAAGCTAATATAAAAGTCTAGAGGAAGCCTTTGTGACAGCAGGCAAGAGAACAAGTAAACCCCCTGATTGCCTGAATGCTGAAGTAGGTAACTTCTTTGATTGTTTTTGCCGTTGAGGGTTTTGAAATCTCAGTTTCAAACCAGGTGCTTAATGAAAATAATAAGAAAAACATCAAACTGGTTTTACCTTCAGATAAAAATGAAAGCAACAGATTATAAAAGTGAGTTTGTTGCTTGGTCAAGCTGCCTGTTCATTTTTGGTATATCCAAGCAAGCTGTAAGAAGTATGATCACATTGTCATAGAAAACCAAAACCTCTGATGAGATTGTTGCTAATTTACATGCTGCACTTTATCTTAATACAAATATTCCAGCCTGAACAGTTGCTTGACCCTTTACCTAGAATTCCCATGTGCAATGGATCCTGTGACTACAACTCCTGCAATTCCAAAGATCACCATTAGTGTTGGAAGTTGTGTAGTTGAAAGTAGTGTATCCCTGTTTCATGAGTAATGCTGGAGACGTGTTCTTCCTGTCTTCTGAAGTTGTTGATTCCTTCCTTCCTGTGTTGTGGAATAAGGATTTTACAATTAGAAATTGTAAAGCAGGTATGTTTTATTCCAGCTGAGACACATAGGGCACATATTTCCTCCAAATATGTGTACCTGGTTGAGACAGGTTTAAGGTTTAAATACACTTAGATCCCACGAACCCACACCTCCCTGCCCACCCATTCCCCGCCCATTCTCTGCCTCCTTGTGCTTCATATTATAATTAATCTTTTGTGGTGCTTATTAGTCTTTGTAATTTGACCTCCTGGTGGTCACAGGTTGGGGTCTTCTGATGAAGTAAGTAGTCTTCCTCCATCTCTGAGCAGATGCAGGGAAGGTTTGGCTAATTCTCAGGTCAGTTTGTCCTGGCCAAGACCAGGAGCCTGGTTCTTGCTGGTTTCTTAGTCAACTCGTTCTGCTTTATCGGGTCTTCATAATACCTAAATCCTGCTTTACTGAGATTTAACAATACACATCTTATCTCTATGGCCTTTACCTAGCAACTGAATTTCTAAGTGATCTGTTAATTACTTCTACCTAGCAAGTTACACTCCTATGTGTTCTGGTACAAGTTGTTTCTCTACTTTTACAAGATAGCTAATTAAGCGGGGTATATTTCTATTCTCCCCTCCACCTGTTAAAACACTTTATATGCTTCTAAAATTGTCAATTTTCTTAGGCATATAAGTTTCCTTCCTTCCTTCCTTCC
>VWZU01016811.1:1647299-1670559 GCA_013397095.1 Sterrhoptilus dennistouni | reverse complement strand
GGAAGGAAGGAAGGAATTTCTTTATTTTCTTACTTTTATAATAAATGCCCCCAAATTATTACAATTCTCAAATCTTTGTCTCAATTTACCAAAGAAAACATATAGAAAAATTATTATCTGCAACAGCTCAAATGAAGATTTTCTGTTGTGTTTATTTTTGTTCAGTTATGTGGTTTTGACTCACACAGGCCTAGTTTCNGGAAGGAAGGAAGGAAGGAAGGAATTTCTTTATTTTCTTACTTTTATAATAAATGCCCCCAAATTATTACAATTCTCAAATCTTTGTCTCAATTTACCAAAGAAAACATATAGAAAAATTATTATCTGCAACAGCTCAAATGAAGATTTTCTGTTGTGTTTATTTTTGTTCAGTTATGTGGTTTTGACTCACACAGGCCTAGTTTCCACGGGTAACTAAGGATACTTCATGCCAAGAGCTCCTAAATATGAGATAGCAGTTTAGACCTGAAGAGGTTGTGTAAGCTGCTGCTTTTCCTTCTTTCATATCCTGACAATTTTTTTTCAGACAGTAAAGCTTTCCAGCACTGGCCATAGTACTACAGCCTTTCAAAATGATTCATAGCTTACTCTTCTCTTTAGGTAGATCATCTGCAGGAGACATTTCTCAAAGCACCTTCACAAGTGTTTCATTCAGCCTCCCAGCCTACAGAGCTCTATCAGGAACCAGCACTGCCAAAGGGAGAGTTGATCCTCTGAAGAACCACAGGGGAGACATACAACCTGATTTCTTTTTCTGTAACATGTTGGTCATATTATGAATCATCCTCTTAAATACAGGGCTTAGGTAAAATCTGTGGAGATGAGACATGGATGGTGGCACAGCAAGAAATTCTGTTACTTTGGGTGAATGCTTATAGTTGTAGTGGTATTTGGGCTGGTTTGAAGCAAATCTCTGTATCACTCTCATTTAATATGTTCTGGTTTCGTTAGGATTACAATTTTGGACTCTAAATTTCTTTTGGCAGAAGCTAAATTGGAAAATCCCCTCCAAGTGCTTATGAATACATGTCATTCCCTCTCTCTGAGGTTAGAGTTCAAACCCATGTGGCCATGAGCAGCATTGAGCCTCAACAGGTGGAGACTTTTAATCTCAGAAACAGACAAACTCTGCTTCAAAGTAAATTCCTTCAACTACATCTGACAAAGATGTAGGAACCAGAGCATAAAGTCTTTTGATCTATTGATCTTCTCCTGTCATGCCAAATTCTTTGCTAATGAGACATGTACACCGTGTTAATTCGGAGTTAGGGTATTGACTACTATAAATCTGCATTTTAAGTGCAATCTTAGGTCACTAAGTACTAATTGAATAAAAAGTTTTGATCAAAGGCAGATGAGCTTCCTTTTCTATTCAAAAGCTTGAGTGAGTTCCAGAAGAAATCAGATCTTCTGTGTGAGTTTTTCAGGGTTACAGCCTGAAAAGTGTTTATCTCCTATACATACTGTTTGATACCCTTCTTGAAAGTGCTAGAAAGTCATCATGCTCTTAAAAACATCTTTCTTGTGAAAACAGAAAAAAATTATTAATTAGTTAAACAGTCCTGTCTGTGAATTATACACCATCTACATAGAAATGGGTCTATGCCAGTCATAACTTTTTGCACTTCTTTTTATTTATCAGTTACCTTTTTGTTTATCATTGGTTATGATATCTGTGGTAACCTGACTGTTCTCTTTTTCTTTTTTGCCTTGTTTATTATTTTTAAAAGTTTTATTCCAAAAGTTACCTTTATTTTGACACTGAAATTTGTTGTGTTTTCAGCCAAAATTGTCCTTTTTTAGACCTTAAGGTTTAAGTCCAGCACTCAGCATCCAGAATGACAAAGTTCTTGCCACAATTCAGCACATCAGCAAAAAAATTTCAGTGAAAGTTCAAGGATTAGTATTTTCCACATAGCATTGCAGTATTCTGCTAAACTCCATGTTCTCTGTACAGGATGAAAGTTAGATTCTGAGTAGCTAAAAGCAAAGAATTATTTGATTTATTTGCTTTCCTATTGAATTCTTATTTTTACCAGACAGCATATAGAAAAAGTTGGATTGGTCATTTTTCTTTTTGTGAGTTTTTTACACTGAAAAGTGTTTGAAAAATGTCTAAGCCTTTTCAAAAAATGTTCTTTTTCAAATGGCCTCTCCCTGGTGTTCAAAAAAGTGGGCAAGAAACTGAAAATCTATCAAAAACTCATTGAATCTAGAAATCATTCTAATAATGAAAATCACTTCCCAGAAGTGCATGTTCTTGATATCTTGTTGTTATAATTAAAGCTGCAAAACAGGTCTTGCGTCAGGAGGAGTATTGCATGACCTTGTCCCTCCTTACAGCTGATTCATGAGTCTAGAAAGCAAAAAAAAAAAAAAAAAAAAAATTTAAAAAAATAATCACCAGTAAAACATGAACAAAGTTTAAAGTAGAGGAGACCATGAATTTGGAAGGGACAAAATAAGTGAGAGTTTAAGAGGAAATTAAACTCTCGCTAAACTGACGTGATGACTGGCACACCTGGCTGCTTGGTGAGCCCCTACCCTGCCAGAACACAACTCAGCTGGTTTTTCCCCAAGCTGCCTCCAGTGTGTAGAGAACAAAGTAGCCAATGAAATCTGCCTTTGCATCAGCCTTCACAGTTTTGCCATGAGCCCAGTAAACTGAAGAACACATGTGCAAGCTCATTAATATCTGTTATAGCCATAGCAGATGTCACACACCTCATATAGTGCAGCTCACTCTCCTGCAGTCCAGCATATACGACAAGACACACGAAGTGAACATCCATATTTTAAAGGGACAAGTATCATGCTTTATTTCTTAATACCTCTATATATATGTCAGTGGTCTAAGGTATGAATTTAGCTAGTGTTTTTAAAGCTGGTGGTATTTTTACAGAGTAGCAATTTGAACGGTAAGAAAAGAATCACTAGAATTCACAGTTGCAAAATAGACACAAAGACAGGAAAAGACAAAATATATATTATTATTTGATAATTTTCAGCTATATCCTCAGCAATCATCTAATCACTCACAATACAACTGTCTTCCTAGATCAAAGTTAAATGAGTACTGATGTAATTATTGCAAAGGGTAACCAAAGATTTTTATTAATCTGGAGTCAAATTTCACATTTAATACCTGAGAATACTTGAATGTAGTTTCAAAATAGCATTGACTATCCACTTCAAGGACTATTCTTGCCCAAAATTAAAGCAGGAAGCTCCAGTTATGCCAGAGACTAACATGGCTAAATATTCAGATTATTAAAAATGTCAAGATGACAAAACTAAGCCCAAAGTAAATACTTTAGCTTTTAAAGTAGACAACTGAAAAACATTAAATCTAAATAGGTGAGTATATTAAATGCATATATTTTTTAGTGTTCACCTGGCAGTCAGTGGTTTTTGCAATTTTTTGGCCTAACTTAAATTTATTGAAATAGTAAATAAGGTGAAATGGAGCAGGAAATGCAGGCTTTAACACAATTTCTCCTAATTTAAGTAGGTTTTCCTTGAGGGAGAACAGCATCATTTAATCAGATTTTTCCTGACATTACATTTTATAAGACTGGGGTTTTATGGAGATTCATGTAATGAATAACAAATGTGCTGTTTTGTACTTGTCTTTCCATGAAATGCAAGAAATCTTACATTAGAGCTTATATAATTCTGCCATTAGCAGTCATTTCAACATTAATATCTTACCTAAAAACTATTCTAAGGGTACTGTTTTATGCAGGATTTCTTTAATGAAGCAACCTTTTCCTTCTTGTGCCTCTCTTAGGAGAGTTTATTACTTGAAAGAGCTGGAATGAGGGTTCAGAGGGATCTGAGGGCTTTGTTAAGTATCAAAAGGCAAAAAATGCAGATGAGTTCTAGTGAGGTTATTTTTTAAAGAGTGGTCTGATATGTTTGTATGCTACTGATCCACACACCAGTGTATTTTTCTGAAGGGTAATGGCAGCATGTCCTCATTGAAGACCTGGTTGTCTCACAGTATTATGGGTTGTGCCCCCTGTGCTGCAGGGCTGTGGAGCAAGGCAGGCAGGAGCTGGAGGTGACTCACAACTCTCATCCCTTTTCTGCCAAAAAAAGTTGCAGATTCCAGATCTCTAAGCAAGGATGGTTTAGCAGCATAGAGCTATGTTGTTCAAGCTGTAGTCCTCTTCCTTCACTATGTGATCCTCTCCCTCTCTGCTACTGCAGCATGGGCTCTGGCTCAGATAACAGGTTCTGCCCAAGCTCAGAGCTCCACAGCCCAGCTCTTCCACTGAAATGATCTGCTAAATCCAACTACTAAATGTGTGCCCTGCTCATTTAGTAGAGGATTCATTAACCTTGACTGTCCTCATCTGCTTGCACTGTCTCTTGGCAGGAGCTGTGTACCCCTCTTGCTACTCAGCCTTGTCCCTCACCCTTCCTCTAGTTCAGTAATTTCTACTCCTTGATCCTTGTCCTGGCTCCTCCAGGGGATGGGATAGACAGGCCTTGCCTCTTGCCTTTCTGGACTCTGGACCAGTGCCTTCCTCAGCATCTTTGGCTGCCAGCTCTGGCTTGGGTTGCATTTGGCCCCTGGCTCCAGTTTCTGTGCTTGATGGTGCATGGGCTGGAAGAGACCCAGTGGCAAGCTGGGCAGCTCAAAGGGCAAACCTCCCTTGCAGGGCCCAGAGCACTTGTGCTCTGCTGGTTTACACAGGATTTCTTTGTCCAGTCTTTGGCATGTTCCTCTGATGCTCACAGCAGCATTTTGGCATTCTGCAGAGCCAGAGTTCAAACAGATTGAGCCGGCCCTCTTTTTGTAACAGGCAGGATACAGGCATGTACATTGCAATGGAACAGGGACAGCTAGTGCTTTATAAAATGCTTTCAAATGGCAGGCAGTAATATGCTGAGAAGGGACCATTTCATTACTTTACTGTAATATATTCCTCTTAAACAGTTTTCAAATTATGTTTATTGTTCGTATTAGATTCTGTTGTAGAAAGGCAAAAGAAGTAAACTCCAGTTAAGGGCTCAATCTTTTCCCCCCCAAAATGCAAAATACAGCACAGATGGCAGAAACAAATACCAGGACATGTGCTGTAGGGCTGTTTTGCCAGCTCTAACACCCAGCATCAGAGATGAGACCCAAGGTTGCCCTTTACTGGTTTGATGGGCTTTGACAGTCACTGATCTCACAGCAGAGAGTTGCTTTTTGTTTCAAGGCTTTCTTTCTCACAAGCCAAAATGGACAGAAGCAGCAGTGGAGAGGGATGCATCCCACAGACCTGTGGGATTTTAGCTCTTTGAGGGCATTGCTGAGCAGAGTCAACATCTACTGCCTGTTGCAGCTCAGCCTGCCTCCCAATCCTCTCTTCACAGTCCACACGTTTTTATAGACTGGATGCAATCCAAAATCTGAGGATTAAGTTGCTTTCCACACATGACAGGTCAACCAGAGGACACCAGCTTGTATGGATCTTGATTTGTTTGATTTCCATATGTCTTAGTACTAAAGTCTTGCTTTAGATATTCACTTAGTGAAGAAGCAAGGGAAATCCGTGGCTGTGAAAATAATCCCGGAAAAGATAAATCACTGTGCAGGGTAAGAGATTTATTTTAAAGAGTATAGAAATCTTACAATTTCCCTCTTTTACAAATCTTTTCCTGTCTTTCTTGTGATATGTGGATATCTTGCAGTGCTATCTCTGAAAGCCACGAGGAAGGGGCTTCCTGAGTCCTGTCATCCTTTCCTGAAAACCAGTGGCAGCAGCAGCAGTGGGTGAGAAGCTGCTGCTGTATGGCTTTCAAGAGCTGGCCCTGTTCTTGCTGTGCCTGAAAGCTCCCAGGTGGGGGGAAGGCATCCTACCTTGTCAAATGCACGTACTCTGCCTTTGGGCATCACATTAAGTTCTTCATGTGTAACATGGCAGCAGCAGGCACTCAGAGCCTCACAAAACTCGGGCTCGTTCATCTGAACAGCTGCTGCAGTGTTTCCTCCTGCCATAAAGGTCTCTTACTTTTAACCTTCTCCAATACTTTATTACTGCAAACTCTATCTGTAGGTCTCGTGGGCAAAGCTTCATCCCAATTATACTAATGGTAAAGGGAAAGAAATAGAGATAGGGAACTGTGTTTTTAAACCATGTGGATTATGTTACTGTAGACAAAGAAATAGTAATTGGATCTAATGAAGAGAGGAGGCTATTCATTACAGATGAATCAGAAAGGAAAAGGCAGTGATAGAAGGTAAATATGATTTGGGAGTGACTGAGTTTGCCTGTCTTGACTGTCACCTACACTGCTTTTGTTCACTTTAAGAAATTAGACAGACAGCTGGTAATGTATGTGAAAACTGTGTTAAGTTTTATTTCTCTGTTTTATGAGGGAAATCAGTGGGCACAGACAAAATTGACACACAGTCCAGATATGTAATTAACAGTGTTTATATAAATTATTGCAGGGTATCAGTTTGAACAAAGGCATTATCTTAGTAGTAGTCACAGAATCATTCATACTGCAAAAGCATTGAGTTTCAGAAAGAAGAAATCACATCCAGTTGTACATCAGGGCTTTTTATATGGGATGATTTTGTGCTTTCCATCTGCCTGCTCTTCTGAGCTTGTACAGGTTTCAGGGGCCTTGGGAGTGGCCAGGCAGATGCAGCCCCTTGTACTGGGGAGGGCAGTGGCTGTACTGCTGGTCCCCAGCTCATGAATGCTGGTCCAGCCTCATCCAGTGCTACCACTGCTCCTGCACACCCTGAGAGGCATAAAAACATACAGCCTGCAGCTCTAACATCAGCATGATGAAGGCCTCCCAAAGTAGAGGGGAGTTACACCCCACCTAGCAGCCTTGGAAATAGCAGGAGTTTCACCATGAGCTGAAGGCAAATGCCTTTCCCCCAGTGACTACAGCTAACTTTCTAGAGGTTTGGTTTGATTGCCAAGGGATTCTGTGCTGGGTTTCCAACAGGTGTGAAGTCACAAAGTTCCACTGACCTGCATGAATCTTTACTGGACTTGCATCATTTCAGGAGTCCTTTCCCCAACAGGAATATTGGGTTCAATATCTAGTTCCAAGGCAGTTTTGTCTGTTGCTTGCAATGCAAAGACTTGTTTTGAGTTGTTGAGAAAGTGAACTCCCACCATGAAGTCTGAAATTTGCTTTAATACCTTCTTATTTTAATAAAACTTCTGCATTTCCACAAAATATCTGGTTTTCATACCAAATATCTATCAGAATGTCTGTAATACTGTCAATTAGACTGTTGCATTATTGAGTAGGGAGGATCTCTATTTCTTCTTAGGATGACATTTTATAAGATGTAAAAACTTATTTCTGCCAAAATTTAACAGTTAATTCCATCCTAGGACATAAAATAGCCTTGAACTTACGTTCCCCTGACCCAGTGGTGTTGTGTGTCTAGCATAAATTTAATTCTCTGTATAAAGATTTTAAACCTCTCTGGTACAAGGACTTGACCCTTGGTTTCCAGTGTCCCAAGTGAATGCCTTGGCTGTTCTGTTATAGAATGTATTTCTTGCAATAGTATCTATTGGAGCTATTCCATGTTTAAATAATTGAGTGGTTACTAGGGCACAGCAAGAGATACCAAGTCTGTAGTCTAGTAGTCAGGAATCCCTACTGAGCTGATAAAATAGAAATCTCTGGCAGAAACTGTGAGCTAAAGAAGATCCATGTAGATTATCTTCCATTTTAGATGAAGATCCTAACTTACAATATTCTGAGATTTGGGCTTTCACTAGAAAGGTCTTAGTTTCAACCTAGATGGAATGGGAAAAATTTAAAATCAAAAACTTTTAAAGACCTGAAAAATTATATCCTACCGTGGTCTAGGAATAAAGAATTTCTATGAGAGTGCTGGAAATATTTGAAAGAAAGAGTTGCTCAGGCCTTTGGTGTTTCAAAAAGTCCACTGTTATTTATCCACAAAGATCATGCATCTCATACTCATCTGGCCTGAACTGGCTGGTGGAGTATTGTCAGTGGCATCATCAGACCAAAATTTGAGAGTTGCTGCCATTTCCCTGTTTCGGGATGGCCTTTTGGTGTACACAACACCTACAACTTAAGCAAGAGATGAGATCTAGTCCTTAAAACACTACCTTAGTTGTGGTAAAGTTCCTGCAATCTGTCTCCAGTGCAATCTGTCCTCAGCCTTGCCACTCTGCTCTCATTCAGGTCCCCTCCTAGAAGATGCACAACAGAATGAGGAGCAAGGATTGTCAGCTCAGTGATGGAGTTATCTTTAATAGAGCCAGATCAATAACTCCATCAAAATATCATTCCCTTTCTTAACTTAGTGCTATCTGCTAATAATTTCTCCATTAACTAGGAATGCAAAGTAATGGCAATGTGCTGCTCTGCATGTTAATAAGAGTTCCAACTTCAGAAACTGTTTTCTAATATTGTTTCAGAGGACCATCCGGGTTTCCTTAGTTCCTCTCCTTAAAGTTAGCAAGACAACCTTGAAATCACCATGGTTGGTAATTGACAGGATTTAGTCCCAGAACTAATCATGATGGACAACTTTAAAATTAGTATCTACACAAAATGAAGATAGTAAGGCTTCAGCTTGTCTGCAGAGCTGCAGTGACCACCCACACCTGTGAAGAAGACAATTTCTTCAAACTCACATAGGAAAACAACTTTTCTGGCCAGGATTGGTCATGCTATACACACAAAGCACAGTGATCAGAACTAAATCTCTTGTGCAGTAACGATGAACAACAAGAACTGAGATATGAAGTGCTTAGAAATCAAAAGGCAGATATGAATTTAGATGTATTGAGGAACCTGAAAGTACAATTTCAAACAAAGCAAAAATTTGGGGTTGTGGAGTTTAGTTCCTGCTTTTACCAAAGAAAATCTTAGAAACAGAGATGGAGATAAAAAGTACTGACTTCATATGCCTTGGAACTTGCCTTCAATCTGATTTGTTTTTAAAATAATTATTTCCATGTGAAACCTTTTATTTTAAAATAAATTAAGTGGATTTTCCTGTTTTCAAATATTACCAAAATTCCACCTGTGAGGAGGTTTCCATTTTCAGTGGGAAAAAAAGCCCCAAGAAAACATAAATTTTAAGACAACTGAATAAAAATGTTTGTTTTAACATCAGCAATTTTTTGTGCTGTTGGGGAAGGAAAAAAAAAACAAAAACCCAGGTATAAAAAAAGCCTCTGCGTTAGTGTCCTCCACATGACCTCTGGTTTATCAGTGCAGTCTGGCTGCAATTGCTCTTGCAGCCAAAAGCATCAGCCGGCGTGAGGAGGGCAGCCAGAGTCTTGCCTGTGCTTGCACCACAGAGGACATGTCAGTGAGATGCTTACATAGCTCTGGGCACTAGCAGGCACCAGCTGGGTGGTCAGTGCTGGGAGGATGAACTTTCCAGTTTTTTAGAGCTGCAGCTGAAGCTAAAAGTACGTTGCCACCAGCACCCTAGGAGGGATGCTTCACCAAGGCACAAAGGCTTCATCCAGACAAGCTGGTGTTACTACAGATCTCTCTTACCCAGGCTTTAAAACTGTCTATTACAATTGTCAGAAGCAGGAGTAGTGGAAGTTGTATGTCTGGATCAATCATGTAAGCTAGATAGGATTTGACAACTTCGGGAAAGATTAAATTTAGATGTATCAAGTTAAAACATAAGACCACAATGAAATCAAGTAATTTCCGAAAATTTGCTTCTTCAGGTCCTCTGAAAACTTCCCATGGAGAGGGTTTATTCATCCGGTTCCAGTTATTTTGAATATTTGCTGATCTTTTTTTAAAAAATTGCATGCCGTGCTATTTAAACAGCAACCTTTAAGCTGTTTAAAGGAGGAGAGTGCAAAGCACTGGATTAATCTGCTTACAGCCCATATGGCCAGATGTTCCAAGGACTGTGGAGGAGCACAGGTCACAGTTAACCCTCATTCAAATGGCTTTCTCAGCAAGAGGGCTTTATTCCACTTGACGAATCAAACGGGATGGCATTTTTATCTTTGAAATTGAATTCAATATTCCGCTATCAAGAAGACAAATCAAGATGCAGCATGATGTTCATGGGCACAGATTTGAGGTTGTGGAGAGTTGTCCAGTAAATTATTGCACTAATAAAAGTCAGGAGAATCTAGGCAAAAATGCACGTTGTAATCAAAAGATGGGGAGGAAAATAAATTTCTGCTTCTCTGGGGGAGAACAACGTATACAAAACTGAATTTTCTAATGTAATGAAAAGTGGCAGAAGGGTGATAACTGAGGAGAAGTGTTGTTATAAATAAAAATGGGAGCCTTTCCAAGCTGATAAACAGAGCGTAATGAATAACAGTTTTAAGCATCAGCTAATTTATGAATGCTGTCCAGTCTTTGCCCCAGCCAATTCTTGGGACTTCCTTTTCTTCCTAATGGATTTGATCCATTGTGTATCATTTTAGAAAACCACCTGCTTGTCAAGTGGGATCTCTTTTTTTTTGTATAATCTTATTTGTGTTATTCTTCACAGGCCCAGTCAAAATATTGACTACAGGTTTTTTCCTTGTACAGAAGAAAACAGACTTGCCCTTTCTGTGGTCTTCATTTTTTTTATGTCAGCGATAGACATAGGCCATAAAAACTAGTATATCATTAATTTAAAGATGGCGTAACACTAATACTTTTGGTAGAGCCTTTTAAAAGGGGTAGAAAATCAATACAAAGCTGTAATTTCTCAACCAACTGGACTTCATAGCATCCAGTATAAAATGGATTAAAGTTTGAGTTTGCTGTTGCAGGAATGTGATGATTTCCAAGTCTCCCAGGGGAACAGAGATGACATTTTTGCTGCAGCTCTAACACTCTGCCCAAGTTAGGTGATACTGGCTTTTTGTGTGCAAAATTGCTTTTGTGGCTCGGATTGTTTGCATTTGAATAGAAACATTTCAAGTGTGGAGTAAAACCGCTGCGTGTGTTGCTCATCATTACAAAGTCCGTCATAAATGGCTCTGGTGTTTTGTTACAAAGTTAGTGGGGTTTATGAGGACTGCTGATAATTACTGTGGTGGCTAATTGGGTTCAAAGGGTTTATGAGTAATCAATCATCTGTGGCCACAGGGATGAAGTGAGGTGAGAGCACAGCTAGCAAACATTTTATCAATGCACTAGCAATCTCAAGAAGTTCATTCTCAGTTTCTTTTATATAACCCTACTGCTTGTTTTAATCTACTTGAGAAACTTTTATTCAAAAATTTAGGCTTCTTGGATTTCTTTTTAGTGCTTGAACATTTTCAAATTTCTGACAAAGTGGCAATGAACATGAGTGAAGAGTTTTGTAGGGAAAAACATGCTTGGGATAGAAGTGGTGAAAAATCCCAGCAAAGGAAACTGATGATCACTAGATAATGAGTTTATGTGAAAATAGGAAACCAGCAACTTTTGGAAACCAGGGTCAGTAAAGCCAAGACACGGTGAAGAATTTTAACCATTTAATACAGGATGGGAGTTGTGATAATGTCTCAAGACGAAGACATTTGTAAACTTTCAGATACTTTACTGGAGAAAATGCAATTAGAGTTAAGTGTTTTCTTCAATATACAAGGAAATGTAAAATAGTCATGCCATGCAAAATTGCCAGAGAAAAAGAGTACTAGTTGCCACATAGTTTTTATGTAATCTGTCTACCACAGGAGCTCATTAGAAAATTTGAAACACAAATTTTTTTCCATTGAAAAATATAGATTTAACAATTGAGAAACACAACCACAAACTGACTTTTTAGCCTTGAAAAATTCTGAAGATATATATTTAAAAATAAATTTCTCTTTTTTGTTAACCTTTATGCCATAAATAAGAATTAGAAATTAAACCAAAATGTCTTAATTCTGCCTAAATAAAACATTTCAAATGATACTGCTATATTTATCAGCATGCAAGTATAAAGTCACTATACATTAGTCAAAGGTATTTAGTACTTTGACCTTGCTATTGCTGAAACTGATAAATTTTTACAATTGTCTAAATCAGCAAATGCTCTCTAAAAACACAGAATGCAAGAAGTACAAACTACCATGTGTTCACAATGCACTCGGCATTTTCATGATGAAAGATGTAATGAATTGCCCTAAGATCACAATAAAATGCTTCTAATTTCCAAGTGAATCAGATATGGATCTCATATGATCATACCCAGGCTCTCACAATGTGTATAAATATTGGCTGAACTAGTTTAAAATTGCTCTCATAGTCAGGCAACTCAAACTTTTACTTTTATTCTCCATATTTATCCCTTATTCACCTAATTTCTGTATATACATCCTTTTTTTCCTTCTGAAAAAAAAAAAGTCCTAGATGTTCATAATTACTTCTATAGTAGCAAATTGAAGGTCAAGCAAAATGAACCATTCTCATTTTTATATACCTGTAATTGCTGTTGTAACCTGGAATTCAATTGTAGCCTTTTATATTCATGCTCAGGATAAAATGCTTAAGAAATTCTAGGCTCTTTTGTAGCACTTTGATTTTACATTGTTACCAAAATATCCCTTCTCACTGGATTTTGATATAGAACTTCTCTTTCATGTGAGGTAATTACAACAGACTTCAAATATCTTCAAATCTCTTCTCTAATGGTGTTGCTGTAAGTGCAGGGAGGGAGTGCAGAGTGGTAAACTGTACCTAGTGTGCCCTTTTCATGACGTAAACAGCATTTACAGGGACATTTTTGAGACTGCACAAAGTGAACTTAGTCATTAAAAACTCATTATCTACATAATTTGCAGTACTTTGCATTTGGTGGAACAGTATTTTCTATTTGTATTTTGTTGCTAAGTGAGATCTACGTGACATCATTCATTGCAACAGCTGACCCAGATGAATAGTTGACCACAGTTTCAAAAAATATTATCTTTCCTTCTTTCTTATTTTATTTTCTTTATGATCCTTCAGTCATCAACCACAATCTGAAATAATACAATGAAAGATTAAGCAAAACCTTTGGAACTAGTAAGAATAGTGGAAAACTTGATGAAATCTGGGCAATAGCAGGATTAATGTCAACACTTTGATTTTTAATATTTCATTTAATGTTTGTTCTTACTTTTGTTATTGCAACATGATACATTACCAAATGATCTGTAGAATTAACTATTGTATGATCACATAGTATTTAAATATCAACAAACACTGTCATCCTTAAGCAAATATTTTTTTTAATTATAGGAGTTCTTAGATGCTGAGAAGGTTATATCAAATCATCAGAAAAAATACTTTTTCATTCAATATCTTGTCCTCTTTTTTTAACACTGTGCTGGTTGATCTAGCAAAAGACACCATCTTTCACTGCAAACCCTCTGCCATGTATCTTTAGACTGTCACAGCTACAGTGGTGCCATTGTGCTCTTGTGTAATATATTAGTGATTTCATGTCTGTAATACTCTGGAATAAACTGCTGCAAGGCAAAAAATTATTTAGCGGCATGGAATTGGGTGATGGTGCTCCTTTTTTTGCCAGGAATCTAGAGCATTTACTGGGCAGAAGACTGGCTGGGCTTAGCAGCTGGAGCTGCCACTTCTCCTGAATTTTGCCTTCTCAGCAGTCAGAACTTCTTCCTTCCAAAGCACGTTGTTTGACACTTTGATTTTTTCCTAGCTGAAAGAAAGTACAAGAAAGTTACTGTTGCTAGAAACAAAGGAGAGTTTGGACTGGGAAATTTTGATTTTGGATAAAATTGTGCAAACCCTGGAGATCTTTGGAGGAAGCAGATGTTAAATTTGTAGTTAAAGCCTAAATCTCCTTTTAAGACCTGGAGCACTCGTGCAGCACACTCCCCCTCTGCTCAATCCCCCTAGTTTTTTCAGGCTTGCTTCTTGCTTTGCAAGGCAGTGATTTGTTAGCCCATTTGATGGGGTAAGGGCACTGAATGGTCTCTAGTTATAAGGTGTCTTTGCAGACATTACAGAGATACATTTATCTGCCCAGAATTCATTCAGCTGGAGTTCTCATGCATTTCTGTGACATCAGGCTGATGCATTGGTATCAAAGTGATTCCTTTAGCAAATGAGGAGTACTAAGAAATGCATGAATTGCATCCACAAACTGCTTTTCGTAGTATAGAATAAGCTTCTCAAGGTAATTCCACAAAATGTTTTCAGAGAACAATTCTAGAACAAATCCCTGCCTTTGGGATATAGCAGGTTTAGCTGTATTTTCAATTGTATAATCTGTGGAGATTTCATAGAGTTTTCATAGCAATCATGGACTGAACTTCTCAGGTCCTGCCACAGGTTTTTGAGACAAACTAAAGGAAACTACCTATAATTTTCTTTACTGGGCTTAAGACCCTCAGAATCCATTCTTAGTCACCCATATGACTTGAAATGCATCTTAGTTTCCTATTGACACTGGCTAATGGTACCCGCAGAGGAGTTCAGGTGCTGTGGTATAAAGACATTGTCAAAAATTAGTTACAATAAGAAAACACAGTGTAAGAATTGTTTTGGTTTTTTTTTACAGTGGAATAAGCGAAACCAAAAAATTTGCTCAAACCAAATACAGGAGAGATGGCATAAGTCCATAATTACCTTGTAGTAAGGATTGATTACCATTCTCTTGTTGCATAGACTTATATAAGAGGACTCTGTTATTATAAGTTCAAAATCCACATTACTATCATCATTCCCATACCTCATTTTGCTGCTATTGCTAATAAGAGTGTTTGGAATAAATAACATGAAAAATGTAATCATATTTAAATTAAAACCGAAAAACAGCATTAGAAAAGTGAAGAATGACAAAATCAATGATGTGTTAGATCAAAGTGGAAAGTGCTTATTCTTAATGGAATACCAAGTTCTCGTTTCACAGGTTTGGGCTCCTTTTGATTACTTTAGATCCCCACAGCTGCTAAGACTTTGACAGGGGTTCACTTACAACAAGGCAATGAATATGGTAAAGCTCAAGCCATTCACAAAGGGGTGGTTGGAGGCTGACTTCAACCTGAAAGCTTGTACTTTAAGCTTCATTTCTTACTTGGGTAGTCATTGTCCCAAATCTCCTACTCTCTCCACCTTGCCTTATTTATCTAGAATGTATTTTTTCAGGCATTTCCTTCCCATACTTTTACTGCTACAGACAAAGCCTCCCTGTTTCTGAAGGTGTGCTAGCCTTCATCTTTGAATGGACAGATTTTACCGTGAAATTGGAAATCTACTACATTTATAGACGCTGCACTAGATCTGGACTTCATTCCACAGTAACATCCGTCAAGTCCTGTCACAGAAGTCCTTTGGAGACTAATTTCTTTTCTATTTTTCAAGCACTTTAGCCCATCAGTGACAAAAAAAGAAGAAACAGTTTGGTTTTGAAATGTAAAGGAAACTTATCATCAGTATACCTTGGGCAAAATTCCACTGGCTATGTTATTAGACAATTTAGATCAAACTGAGTTCCTATGTTGTAATTGAGGCCTTGACTGATGTAGCACTATTATGTCCTGCAAAGTTCACATTATATTACTCAGAAGGATACAGAGCACTGTATTTTATGGGGAGGGGTTATGATACAAAAAGATTTTGCATGCTAATGTAGTTCCACTTAAACTGGCCTCTGTAACTTCTGGTAAATTTGTAGGAAAAAAAGAAGAAAAAAAACTTTGTGCCACTTCTAATTTCTCTCTCTCTCTCTCTCTCTCTCTCAAAAAAAAAAGGACTTTGAAATGAAAGGCTAATTTGTAATAAACATTTTTAATTTTGGTGGTGAAAAATAGAAATATCTGTACCTTAGCTAATAACACAAAACTCAGTTCTAGATCAGGTTTTTGGGTAATTTGTATTTTTTCAGATTTGATAAGTTTTAAATCTCAGCTTTATATTTGGTTTTTGATCATCCTAAAATAATATTTCAACTTGAACTACTCCAATTCGGAATGAAAAATATTTTTGAAGCTCATTGTTTAGAATTTCTAAACTAAAGAAACTTACACATAGCAGACTTATCCAGGAAAGCTAATATTTAAAAGGTTGAATCGGGCAGTAGGTAAATATGGGCAAACTAATCATAACAGAAGGAATTGTTCCTGATCTTGATTTTTAAATTAATCCTTTCTCTGATCTTTCTACTAGTAAAATGCTGGTATAGGATAAATATATTTTCTTTAACTGTATATGTAGTATATGTAAAAATCATAAGAAAATATTAAAATATGCAAGAGGATAATTTATGGGACCTGTAGTTAGGTCACACTTCTTCTGTTGTAATTACCCACAGACCTTGGGAGTCCTGGAGAGCAGCCAGAATACCAGGATCCATTCTTGTACGCACAAGCAGTAATAAACATATTCTTGGCACTAATTCCCCTTCCTTCCCCAGCAATGAAGGGACTGTTTTCTAGACTTTATCCATATGTTCACCAGCAGAGCATTTGCTCTTGCTGTGCTCCTCTATCCTCTGTCCTAATGCTTCATGGAGGGCCTATCAAAATACCACAGTTTGACCAAGCTGTAGGATGCTTTGTGGGCATCTCAGCTAACTGCCCTTGGCTACAGAGTGGAAGCCTGCCAACAGGAATCCCATACATTGTTTACTATCTGGAGAGCATCCAGGAAACCTTCCTAATGCCTGCTGTTATTATTACCGTAAATACCCCGTGAAGCTGGGTCACATCCTTTAAAAAGAGGATATACTGGAAAGGAAAAATTGTCTTCTGCATGTAAAAGAGGAGAAAGAGGCTGTGTGCTGATGTCCCTAAGTTTGCTTTTAGCAGGAGCCTGGAAGTGGTGAATGTTCCCTACATACTGAGGAATTCTGAGGTGCCTCTAAGCTGTGGGATCTGTGTCCCTCCAGGGGACTGAAGTGCCCTGTGCTACCCCTGGTTATGAATAATGAACAGTAGATTGGAGGTGAGATTTGTTGGATTCATTTCTGTGGTACCAAAACAAGCATCCAGGAGAGAGTGTTGCTCATGTAGAAACAATCTGAGGTCAGGTTGTGGTCACCAACTCATTACTTCAGTAGTACATATCCTGTCATAAGATTGCTGTCTCACCAGCCTGCCACCAGATTACATGGAAGGAGAGCTAAATTTACCCAAAATTGATTAGATTCTTGAGTCTGGTTAAATTTCAGTCTTCCTTCTTAGCACTAGACTTTCTCACTAAGATTAAGAAGTAAAGGGGATTATTGTTTTCCAGAGACTTGCTGTATGTTCGGCAAATGCATTCCTGTCACTTCTTTAGGAACAGCATATTACAGCAGTAACAAAAAACCTGTTTGTTCTTTTTTTCTTTGGGCTGGGAAATAGCCTTTACATAAGGCAGAGGTTTGGGCATCTTTTCCCAGTTTTCACCATGGCAGAAGAAGCATGTACATTCTCTCTAAATACGTCTTCTTTGGAAAGTGAGACATAATTTCTGGGAAATAAAAATTTTAAGCTAATAAGTGAAGTAATCCACTTAATAATTTAAAGAAACATATTTAAAACAATTTCTCATTTTGAAACCTGCTGATCTCTGCTGTTTAATCACTTAAACATGTTTCAAGTTCCCTTTGTTATGCTTTGCCTATTAAATAATGTTTATTTCTTATTGTACTAGAAAGCTAATGATTCATAAATTTAAATAATTATGCTGTAGAGATTGCACTTGTTTTTCATTTTCATTTATTTTGTATTTCAAAGAGGAACACATGGCTTCTGCCTTTCCTCTATAACATGTAACAACCCTTTCCCCTCATGGTATGCCACCATAAGCAAATACTGCAGACCTCCTTATCATAGCCATATCAAATACAGATTGTGAGTCTAAGCAGGCAGGTTGCAACCCATGAAAAGATTTGACATGAAAGAATTTACATATATTAATTCCATGATTCACATTACTCCCAGCAGAAAGTCCCATTCAGTACACCAGTCAGGAAAGGCTAATACCTCACACTGTCAGAGCCCCAGGAAACTGCTATATATAGATACCTAAATTATAGAATGCATCTATTAGCATGAACTTTATTATCATTATGATTAATGCTAAAAGTTAAAACTGCTGAAGAATTTAACTTACTCATCAGGAACAGTTTTCCCAGCTCCAGCAATGGGATATATGAACGAACTTGGCTATATAACATCCTGTGTCGTGACATGACATTTATAATATAATTATAATGCTAGAGCCCACACAGCAGTGAAATAAGTTATTCCCCTTTCATGCTTACCAAAGGCACTTCTTATGCCTCACTCATCAGGATGTAGAACAAGAATTAGATTGTTCTTTGTGCTGCAAGCTGCTTTTCTGGCTGCAAAGTCTTTGAGCAGATATGATTTTACTGCTACATGCCCATAGCACCTCTCACCAGAGGACACAATCCTGTCAGAGGTCCTGAGGTGTTACCACAAAACAAAATGGCTCATTGGTCATGCTATTTATCAGGGCCTATATATCTATTTCTTACTTCAGCTCTGTGTCTTCCTGGTATGTTTTCCAAAATCAAAAACGAAATTTTGCAGTGTCATGTAGGAGTTACAAGGAAATGAGCTTTATCCTTGTGGTATGTGATTCTGGGCCAGAAATTAGTGATTTGACCTATTGTTATCATGACATTTGAAAAAAAAAACTCCTTGAAAAGTTTGCAGGGTCTGCAGTTATCCTGCCAGGGATTTGTCCACATCATTATTGAATTGCCAGGAGCCTAACAAAAATGTCTTTTCATTTAAGCAACATTTATCAGCTGGGGCTTGGTGACTGCCTCAGGCTGTAACAGCTATGAGAAATTCACATTTAATCATGAGCATTATGCAGTATGAAAACAGATTGTATTTTTAAAGTTAACTGTATTCTGCTCTGAGGAGTGGGGAGTGTCCTATGAAAGCCTGTCCTGATGTGTTCCTGCAGCCCTGATATTTGAGTCCCACTGACAGAAGAACTTCTAGATGAGAGTTTTAAAGCCTTTATCCCTTAAATCCAGGCCCATCTGGTTCTTTAACCCAGAAACATCACCTATAGACGTGCAGAATATCTGCAAGGAAAAAGTAACTCAGGCCAGTTTGCAGGCTGCATTGGAAGAGAGAAACATTTCCTGGGGATCCCCTGCTGACCAGTATTAGGATCCTTTTAGGGTCGAATATCTGCAAGAAAATATAGCCCTACTGCTCTTTTCTGTCTGGAATACAGGAAGATTAGTGGAGGTCCTAAGCAGCATGAAGTTGTCAGTGCTCTCAGCACAGAGGTCTTCTTGGAAATAAAAAATGCTCTTTCATTCTAGTCTTGAAGGTTAACTCTTTTGATCATTGG
The DNA here is from genome assembly GCA_013397095.1 of Sterrhoptilus dennistouni. Taxonomy (NCBI): domain Eukaryota; kingdom Metazoa; phylum Chordata; class Aves; order Passeriformes; family Zosteropidae; genus Sterrhoptilus; species Sterrhoptilus dennistouni. The sequence continues at coordinate 1,651,314 of VWZU01016811.1, read as the reverse complement.
AAAGGACACAGTATGGTTCTAGATTGACACCTTAGAAAATATTCAAACTTTGAATTCTGAAAAGCTGTTAAATGCACAGGTATATAAAGGCACAAGAAGCCTACAGAGAAAGGAAGGCTGTAGAAGGCAGGAGAGCTATTGTTGGATGCCATGGGGTATTTTGTGCAGTCTAAGACACAGCCTGTGTCTTGGTGAGTCCTGAGGGTCTTCTACAGGCAGATACAGTAGAGCTTCACATAACAGGCATGGTGGACACACCTAATCTCATACTAAACTTAATCCAAAAATTATGAAGAGTCAATACACCAGAGAAAGCCACTGAGAGATACACCATACCTGGCTGCCAGCCTCTGGAAAGTTGTGTTCAATTCATATCCAGAGGACCTCCAACTCCACTATTCTCCATTCCCCTCAATTTTCATTTCTTTATGTAGGAATATTACATAGTTTTAACCCAAGTTTTTGTGCTCTTCTGAGATCATGGATGCTCAAGGGGTTTTGTGAGAAAGTGCCATTTATTTCCTGGCCTAGTCTGGATTAACAGTATGTAGCCTTGGTATTCCAGTAACGTGGCTGAAGCGATTTTCCACTGGGACCATCATTGCATATTAACAGTTTCCAGCATGTGGCATTCCCAAATAAATACCATAGGAAGATGTGGATTCCTTCTACCTTGGTTTCAGTCATTAATAATGGTTTAGAGGTTCTTGTCAGGGCACCTCAAGTGCAGCAGGGCAGGGCCTGGCAGCTCATCACATGCCAGGACAGGGAGGCACAGGGCAGCCCCAGGCTTTAGGACAAGGCTGGGCTGTGGCACCACAGGTGGGACTGGCCCAGCAGAGCCCACAGCAGCTGGTGGCCCCAAGAGGCTGACATGAGATCCTGTGCCCTGAGCAGAGTGGAGAGAGCTCTGGCTGGAACTCCCCCCATGGGCAGGCTGAGCAGGGTTGGGCAAGGCTGACACTTCCTCATGGCCCAGACAGTTTTGCTCAGCCTCTCTGATAAGGGAGAAAGTGTGAAACCGGCAGAATTGAAGTAAAACAGAGTTTTACTCTGAAACTTAAGATACAAGATGCCAAAAGCAAAAGACTTCATTAGCAGTCCCGGAAGTTAAGAAATCTGTATCAAGTTGTACTTTGGACATATTCATTAATACTGAGCAGACACGCCACTGGTTGTGTGCAAGAGAAGATAAACTGTCTGCATTCCCTTCTAGATCTGCCCAAAGCCGACCTCCCTGTTGCTGCAGCAGCTAGGAGACAGTTCAGGTTTTTCTGTGAAAAAATTGTCAAGAACCAATCAATGAAATTGTAAGCAGAAAAGCATGAAATGTTGATGCACACATGAAAAATGAATGAAGCAAACCTCAGCTGCCATGATGGCATCTACACCTAGGAACAAGGGATGTAAGATGCTTTAACAACAGGAGCTCCAGAAGCCAGTTTCACTCTTTGCTGGCACAGACAATGATTAAAGATGCAGGGCAGTTACACTTTCAGACAATCTTTGTCTTGGCTGATATGAAGGCAAAGAGCTGGCAAAGAAAATCTTCTTATTTCCTATAAACAGCTTCACCTTAAGTTAAGGGTTTGTGCAGAACTAAGGAATGACAATAATTTTCAGAGAATTCACAGCAGAAAGTTTCCCACATTGAAATTCATTTTATGGTCAGGGACTGAGTTTGTCAAAATATTTGACAAGAAATAACCTGAAAATTTTAATTCAATTTTATTTTTACCCACTTGTTATGACTCAGATCATACCTATCCTTTTCTACTCAATAAGACTGTATCTTAAATAGCCCATAGCATTGTTATCACCAAAATACTTTCTAGAGGAAATCATCGACACCTTAGTTTTACACATCAGGTACTGGAAAAGAAAACATGAGGCTTCCTGAGAGATTAAAGTGAGAAATAAAACCCTGGACTGTTTAATGTCAAAATCAGATCAAGTATTTTGATTCAGATGCTGGGTTGTATGAAGTGCCAGCATCTCAGCTTGTCCCACAATATGGCAACTCAACACCCTCATAATACCCTTTGTTCAAGAGAAGACCAGAAAAGCATAGTCCAGCCATTTTTTATGTCCTTGTCACAGCTATCTATCACCATGTCAGGGAATGGTTTGCAGTGAAAAACATCACATGCTGAAGAAAGTCCTGAACCCGGGTCTTTTTCTCTCTGACAAAGGCAGAGCTGCCAAGCTTCCAGCCTGGGTTTATTTTATCAACATTTCCAATTTCCCTTTCAGTCAAAATAAGACTGTGGGACCATCTGAGTGGATAATTATGTAACTGTGAAAGTTCAGAGCTTGCTGAACAAAACAAAATATGTTTTCCCTCATTTATGCAGACTAAACATATTGTCAAGGTTTTGAAGCAGTCAGTCCAAAATTTTCACAAAACACTGCAGTTTCCCAAGAAGCTTGTTAGTAAAAGAATTGCACCAAAATGTTATCCTTCCTATAAATGCTCATCTGAGGGAAGACTTAGCTGAATACTTCCAGTGCCTAATTAATTGCAGATACGTGAAAAATCACTCTGCATACTCCAGTTGAATACTTGCCAGCTGAAGCATTCTGAAATCACTAGTGAGCTTCTCATAATTATAACAATTTAAAAATAATTATGGATCTGAGTTATCAGTTGCCTCAATGCAGATAGCCAGTATCATTTGAGTTGCCCTGGTGGGGCGTCCAGGGCATCTGCATGAGCCTTGCAGGTGTGACATGAGGCCAATAGAAGAGCTGTGCCCTTGTGGAGCAGTAGCTGGAGGCCAGTCAGGGTCCAGAAGGGCAACCTAAATGACACTGGATGCCTGTGTTTAGGTCAGTGATTGTGCTCTGACTGTCACATTTCCAAGCTGTTTGTTACAGTTGTGAAGGTTATAAGCCAGTGAAAGCTGACACTTGCATTTATTTGACTGGCATCAAAAGCTTCATCTTTACACTGAATATCTTGAGATGTTTGATAATTCCTGCTACTCAAAGAAACTGTTCCAAGATTGGTAGACCAAAAAGCTGAGCTTTCTGGAAAGTTTTCTGTAACTATTTTTGTGGTATATTCATCACATACTTGCGTCTAAATCCTTAGTTTTAAACGAGAGAACATTCTTACAGATGTATTTCTGAATCAGGAATTAATGTAAATGGATTTCAGATCCAATTCTACTGAGATCTTTTTCTGAACTGCATTTTAAATGTTCATGTGCTGTATGTTTCATGGCCAAGACAAAACCTGCTCTTCTGAATTTCAGGACTGACAAGATCTCTTAACTGCAAGGTCAAGATGAAAGTTCTTGTACCTCTGAAAATCTGTGAAAATCTTTATGGGGGACTTTCAGGTTCTGATATACTCTACTGTAGGGATACTCCTTCAAACTGTCAGCTTCTCAGATGACTCTTGGATTTTGACATTTCCAGTGAAAAGTGTTTCAATGTAAAAGAACAAGAATATCTATGATATGTTTAAAAACTTTATGAACCTCCATTTTCTATCAGCCCTCTGGCGTTCTGCTGAGAGGAGTATGGTGGGGATGGAGATATTCACATTGAAAAGAAAAGAAAACTAGATTTTGCTTTGCAGCTTTTGCTTGCAGCTGACTTTCAGGCCAACAACACTTTGATGTCTGGGGTGGACAGGAGAATCATGAGACAGGTTCAGGATCCATTTCTAGTTATTCTGATAAATGCATCTAAATTGTGCTCATGCTTTAACCAAAACCAAAATGAATGTTCAGTCAGTGACCAATTCTGTGCTGTATTTCTTTTCCTTGGTGACTGCTGTAATATTCTGAGTGTTATACCTTGCTACATGGCAGAATCCATTTCACGTTTACTAGTCAAGAGGCCAGTAAACTACCCTGAGCTTCATTCACAGTTGGAGCGTACTACTCAGCTGAGCCACTTACAGAATTTTTGGCTTCAGCACATCTCATTCAGTGCACATACATCATACTAAAAGTTTTTCTTCCAAATTTCAGCCGTCCAGACAGCTTCTGGCTCATAAGTTAAA